>WSUB01000021.1:166129-220611 GCA_019633425.1 Tulasnella sp. 424
TAAGCTCCACGGAGGGACCGGATGGGTCGAGTAGCATGCAGAGGAGGACGACGTTGCGGATAGCTACTTGAGGATGGAAGTCGTTGATGACCAGCGTGCACTTGCCACTATAGTCTAGAGGGATGCCGTTAAGTGTTTTGATCATGTTTCGGAGGTCGCCCGATGCTATTTAAAGGAGAGGAGTTGGATCAAGATGACCTGCAGTCGGCAAACAGATCGTACCGGCAAAGCACAGAGTAAGATCTTGGTTCTTGATGGAGTCGCCTTCGTTCATGGAAGCGTTCAATATGTCGTAAGCGGCCATATTCCCCCAGAGATAGTTGCCAGCCTTCCCAAAGTGTTCAAAGGCTGGCGAAGAGTCGTCCGTTGACATGAACGCCGGAGGACGGCCTTGCTTCTCGCAAGTGGGGATCCATTGATTTGACGCGTAGGGACTAGAGCAAGTGGGTTTATGGAGCTTCCAATGGGCAACTTGACACTCGCGAGAACAGTACTATGCAAAACCGAAAGACTGGTTAGATCATTTTGGAGCCGAATAGTGCTACCAAGGATATCCTAACTTTGACTTGATGGCACTAGCGGTAAGGGCGATGTTAGAACACACGTAACGGGAGCGTATACGGGATTACGACCTTTGAACAAAACGACGCCCCGATGTGGCTGCAAGGGGATACAGCCCCTTGTGAATCATGGGACCGCGCACAGGTCCAGCCTTCCAACACACGCCCCAGTGGATCGGAACCTAAACTGTCAGAGCTCATAGAAGAAGGAAGGAGGGAGGGAAACCACTGTGAAACGTCCTCGTTCGGGGGCACCCTTTTAATGAACCGTGGACTTTGCCCGGAGGGCCCCTCTTTTGCCGTTTCTGGCAAGGCTAACATCACTGCTCACGAGATCATGTGCCCCGACCACGAGGCTATAGCTTCAAATTAAATTGATCACGAAGTGACGTTTTAGCCAAGAAGACAGGAAGACAACTTTTTTCTTTGGCTTGAAGGGATCCTTGACTGTTGATCACGCCGAGCTATTTGATCAAGGTCGTCCTTAAGTGGCCTCCGTCACATCTTCTGGTTCATACCTTATCTGGAAGGAGAGATCTCGAGTAGATCCCTGCGGGTTTACTCTCTTCATAGGACCGTTGCGGCCTTGAAATTCGAGCTGGTGGTTTGGCGGGCGGACGCCATTTCCCGGCACGGGATTTCCCAAGAGGACGTTCTTCTCGACGAACTTGAAGGAAGATGGTGGCTCCTGGGGCGTCTGTTGCAAAGTGTATCTGGGGGCTCCTGTCGAAATGCGATTGGCCCGGCCAGGGAGTCGATCTCTCGGCTCGCTGATGCCTTGGCCCCAGTCACGTGAGCGGCAATCGGTTGCCCCCGATGACTGCCGCGACGGCGACCCTGAACTGCGTCCCTTCCACCCAGACGTCGAACTCGTGGCAGGGCCAATTCTTGTTCTTTCTGTTTCATCGGGACTCGTCGAACGATGTGACGAGTGCCAATGCATGGTCAAGACTCGATGCGATAACGTCTGCAAAGGATCGGAAAGCATACGCATCATAGGTGGACATGAATTTCTTCCCCCTTCTCTTGCTTCGATCAAAACTGTGGATCATTCCCCGAATGTTTTGGCTAAGGTGTGATTCACTCCCCGCGCGTACTCGGTATTTCCGATCCGCAGGGAAGGGTGCCGGGCTGTACGGGTAGGTTCCCATGAGTTCAATCCTCTAAATATAAAGCATCTTTTTAAAGCGCATTCCGGTGAATCAAGATACCTCACTCTTCGGATCTCTGCACGGGGCGATCCGTACCGACAGCAGATCGGCTTAATGGTAACCTTTTATGGTAGGGTAGATTAATGGACCGGTTATCCGACGCGGCGTTGCGCTCCAGACCAAACTCGGTTCAAATCACGAAGGCCCTCTAACGATGCACCTCAAGAAGGTCCGTCGGTGCCAATGAGGATGCATCCGACCAGCTTTGGTTCCCCTGAACCGTAAAAGCTAGCCCGGCCTTTGGTGCGATCTCCTCTGCATAAAGGTCCTTTCAGCCATGGCTTACAAGGGTGGTCTTCTTGTGATGCAGCACCCACAACATCGAGTATGAAATTCGATCAACGGCGACCTCTTAAACGGGCTAGCGGCGTCAGCGTTGCTCGCCTATACATACAAGCACGCTGGCCCAACGTGGCTCGAGAGCCTTTCCATTTTCCACCTCCCCCTCTGTTCAGTGACTTTATCTGAAAACCACATCCCGACTGTCCCATATCGCCACCTTTCAGACTCAGCGACCTTCTCTCTCCCAGACCTCAATTTTGATCGACGTCACCTCAACCTTATGTCATTGTGCTCCCATTGCGGAAGGACTTATGCAGTGAGTCGCCCCAGTAGTCTTCCCCGAGTCTCCGTCTCTTTTAACCCCAGTGCCGCCATTTTCTCAGAGTCCCGTCGGTCTGCGGCGACACATCAACTCACAGTACGACGCGTCTTCTTCCCCGACCCGTGCCTCGCGTTTAGTCGCTCATCCTTTTTTGTCAAAGGCATCAAAGAAGTGAATGGCACGTCTGCGAGTGCGGTAGACAGTATCTGGATCCAGCAGGACGCTCAAGGTGTCGTGCTGGGCACTCGAGGTCCTTTGGCTGTTCTGTTTCGGGATGCGACTATAGGTTCGTCCACCACAGAGAGTGTGCATCCCTCTCTAGATTCTTTACAGCACGCCTGAACACCCGTATCAATACAGAAGTAGCCGCAAGGACTCCGTAAAACAACACATGCGCCGCCGACATCAGAATTCTGCGAGCATCCAGGTCGTAACGCTCCCGCCCAGCCCCGGGTCGTCGAGCCACCCATCAAACAAAGAGCTTGGGTCAGACGCCAGTCCATCACCAGATCCAGTACCAGTCGGTCCTTCCATCCTTCAGCTGCCGTTCAGCTTCAACAACACATGCCCATTCCCAACTTTCCAAACGCCAGTATACTACCCCATGCAGTCGTCTGGGCTCTGGAGCTATTGTAGTTGAGGGAAATGGTTCGACGTGCTCACGATGTTTGCATTTGGTCCCCGGTTTGGCGCCTGCCAATCATCTGGACGGGTAGCGACGCTATCCTTGTTCTGGCCTCTTCTGTAGTTCGTATTCATTGACTAATTATGTATTTACTGTCCACAAGATTACTGCAAGCGCGATGAATGAAGAGTGGTGACCATCTCGTAGAGCGAACCAGTTGGGGTTTCTACCTACAAGGCGTTTGCTCTCTTCCACCACCAACAGCCGACGAACCGTCTCTACGACCTCTCTTCAGCCCGCTACCCGCTCTCATGGGGCAAGCATTCAAACACGCCATGTCCAGCGCAGGATATCACCAGCAACGAAGTCCACATTAGATTCCGGTTATGGAAACTGGAAGGGACTTCTTCCAAAAGTCGTCATTTCGACTGACACCTCTCCCTCGCGAATCTCCATTTACCACCTTTGGGTGCTATTTCAATCAACTCCTTTCCCACTCGCTAGCCGCCCGACGGCTTTCTTTCCATGTTCGAAGCTTTCTGCTCGTCGAAATGGGCGATGCCGCTGGCTCGCCAGCGTCCCCTTCATCGTGACCGCCAAACCTCCTGTTCTCAGTAATCGTCGAGTCGCCCAGGCAGATACCAGTCGCACATATATCTCTACGGTCAAGACGAGCCGAACAATGCCATATTCCAACCCCCGGTCGCCATTAGTCCCCGTCATCGTCAATTGTCCATCAACGGCATACATCAACCGCCGACAGTCCCAGTCACCACAGCTCAAGTTACCCAGCGTCCAGACGCCAGAGGCATGCTCGTTGAGCCCATATCTCCCCGCACATGAGATGAAGGTCCACTTTCAACAACCCACCCCATTCCAGACGCGTTGTCGACGGCTTCCCCCCACACCCAAACACATCGCGAGCAGCGCCGATCCCTTCGCTCTAATGGCCCTAAAAGAGCATCAGTCAACTCCACATTTCAAGGCAAAGAGGATGGAGAGTTTCAAGGAAAATACTGACCGCGAGCGCTCGCCCAACACGTCCGGTTCATACCGTTCAACTCTCAACCAAGACCGACTCCTCTCCCCACGCCCCGGAGTCGAGAGAAGTCGAAGCTCGTATGAACCGTACCGGCGGGCTCATTGACGGGCCTCATCAAAGTTGAGAGTCGTTCCTCAGACGGATGCGATCCAGTGGGTTGCAGTAGCAATGACCTTGGAACTACTGTCCACTAACGACCAAACCTCGACAAGACGACTTGCCCGGTGCTACCTGTAAGTACGATTTGTCTCTTGCGTTCCTCAGGCATTCTGCCGAAGGAGGCTGTAGGTCTGAACCGCAACTAATACATCTCCCTCCTTCGATCACCGCATAACCTCTCCTCTCCCACTAGACTGCAGGCGCTGCTCGCTCCGGCTGACGAAACTTGAATGTGGAAGATACGTTGTTTGCGCACCGAAGCCCCTCAAGTGGTGAAGCACCCGTCGATAACGAGACTGAAAGAAGGAGTCGACCGGAGCGACAGACTGGACTGGTGCTTCTGTGATGGTAATTGCATGAGCTAGAGATATGTGTACATAGCTATATAACGACCCAGTCAGTCCCGACCCCAGGTAGCCGTTTTTTATTGAAGCTCCGCATGACCGATGCAGTCATAATCGTTTCGGCACTAACGAGAGCTCGATATCAACCGGCCATCTTTCCTCCAATAGTCTTCCTTCCTCTCTTGTCTTGGGAATACGAATGGCGAAAGTCACTCTATGCATTGTTAGATTTGAACCCGGGCCAAGACGATCTTGAAGGCAACGATTGAGGACCACCTGTGCTTGAAGTGAAGGAATAGAGCGAATACGCACAAGATATCATAAAGAGAAGTGATACTTGATGCCATTTACGGATAGTGGGGGGCTCCTAAAACGTTACCGAAGTCAGGACGATGCGATGGACTGGGCTTATCTATCGCATTGTATTTTCATTGGGTTGCTGTGCCGCCTATTCGAGATGCTCCAGCCTCACCCTCCGTTCATGGAAGTCCTATCTAAGGATGAGAGGGCGGAAAGGCGGCTCCAACGTCGATCCACTGAGCGGGCTGTGCTTGTCTTCAGCGAGGAGAACGAGAGATCAACCTGGGAGAGCTGTCATGCGAAATGGCGTTTTCCGGGCGATCGACGACATCATTGGAAAAGCCTGAAGTTGATTTTGTGTCTGTACTTGAGTCTTTGACTGACTGGGGTGGTGACGGTTCGGATTGAAATGCGAGACATAATGCAATACACAAAGGTGGAGGTCGGCGGCCAGAGAGCGATGCGGGAACGGGCTCACACAGGGTGTTATGTCTATGACGCCTTCGTACTCTGGGTTTAAAGCCATCCATACCGTAGGGAGAGAGGGGGAGAGAGGGAAGGACGATGAAGACCGTCCGAGAAGCGCCAGCCTGGGGTTGGTGGGAGATAAACCACATCTTTCTCGCGGACATTCGTTGAACGGGATCCCTCCACAGCAAAACTGCAATATATGAGTGAAGGTAGTGTTGCTGGTACTGCAGAATATAAAGCCGACGAGGAGGAGGCGTTGGTGGTGGAGTGTGGTGTAGGTTGGGACGTTCTGGGCGGTGAGAGGTTAGCAACCCCGTTGAACACCACCCTTAACGCACGTGCCCTCTTCGTCAAGCCATCTCACTCTGGCCAGGTACCAGGGAACAAACTCAGAGTTCCCCGTTTCGGGAATTCGGCTCGTCTGTCTCGCCACCGCTCACCTCGAGTAACTTCGTACGCTTTAAAAGGAGCTAGTAGGCTGGGACTCCATCTCAAATGCATAAAATGTTGTTTTACAGTTGGCAACCTGAGATATTCTTGTGCCATCCCGCAATAATAGACGGAGTTGTAAAAGTGATCGAAGGCAAGGCAGAATGCGGACGATGACCCTTAACTTGGGGGCGTGAGAACTCGCGTGGCGTTGGTTCCTGTAACAACTGATGGTCGGGATTTGAACTTGACGCCCTAACATCTAAGCCATATTAGGTATGGTTGAGCCGTAGAAAAGTCGAAATTTTAATCGCCCAAGGGGTTCACCACATGGAAGCCTTGAAGGCTGGTTGAACTAAGCTGTGATCGCCGGACGGAGGGCCCTGACTGCCCGGAGTCACCCGACTCCGGACCTCTATCCGACTCCAAATGACAGTGTTGTTTCCGGGAGCCGGCATCTCGGCTGTTTTTTAATCGGTGATGAAAACGTTCGTGCCGAAAAACAATTGTTACGCTCTTCCCGTCGGTTTGGGCAAGACGATAGTGGGCACATTTGATAACCTCCACTCCAATTCTGGCTCCTGTGTCCCGGAAGGGACAGCCTCTTCAATGACACACAGCTAGCTTGTCTTGCGTGGAGTAATGGGCAGATTCATCTACAGGTCGAATTACGGCATGCCACCCGAGCATGTATATTAGCCGAATACGAAAAGACACTGAGTTATGGAAGTGGCCCGGGATGCGGCAGAATTACGGGCTAAGCTTTGACCATTTTAGAACCCCTTGTCCGGGTCGGTATTGTAGTACCCAACTCCGAGGATATCAGCCGCTGGACAGTAACGGGAGTCAATTATACCTGCGATCGAGTTGGAGGCATGATCGACTGAATACGTACTGTTAACGTGTTGGTCCAGACGGTGTTTCCCCACCAGTTAAGCGCTATCCGTCCATTCTTGGGCAGCTGGAGAGCTAAAAATATCGCAGACACAGCCACCTCCGACCCTGGATTGCAGAGCAAACGGTTACTGCTTACTTCTACTTTGACGACATAGAGACGCCTTCGGGAATACACTCACCAGCTTCGAGTGCGCTGTTCAGGATGTAATTGTATCTTGACCACCACGTGTGATGTCGGGTACAAATAAGATAGTCTGGAACGGAAATCGAACCCTGGAGCATCGTAGGAAGGCCGAGGATACGCGTCCAGGCTGTGACTTACGGAAAATGAAAGCTACAATGAAATAAGACGTGACGTTGATTCCTGTTGCTGGGGGAGCTTCCATAGGGCCATTCAGGAAAACTGAGAGATTGACAAAGCGAAAAATGGATCTTGGGTGTCTTCGTCTCCATAGCCATACAGGAATTAGAAGCAGAGCCCCGATGACCAGACCATATACTTGAAGCTGGTATAGGGGGCCCTTTCCAAACTGTCCACTGGTTCCGATCAAGCCCCTGAGGAGAAGCATTTAGCAAAAGCGGGGCTACTGGAAGAAGGCTCTTACCAGAGGATGGATGCAGAGATGAATGTGTTATGGTTGGGACAGACGAGTTTATGAGCTTCCTTCGCATCACAGACACGAGGTACGTTTGCAAACATGAAGTCCTTGACCCCAATTTGCGCCGCAACCACAAGAACGCTTGCAACGAACCGAGCTAGAGGAGATACCTTGAGCTATAGGAATCCTTAGGGTGAGCGCGAGGGCTAACCTGAGAAACTAGCAAGGGGTGGGACCCTGAGATAATGACCAAGCTTGAGATTCTCGAGATGTGAGTGCTCGAAGGATGCTCTGAACACCGATGGTTTTGAAAACCTGAGAGCGGTCAGTTAAAAAGGAATTCTTTTGTTGAACTTCTCGCTTACCATATTGGCAAAGAGCCGCCCAGGGATAACAGCTCCGGGAATGAGTTCTGGGATTAGAGATTGAAAGAGACGTTCCACTCTTCGCATAAATGTATGTGAGCGGAATAAAAAGTATAGCTGGAACAATAATAGCAAGGAATAGTGACCATATCGGTGCGTCGGGGTCTTTCAACTTTCGACATTGAGTTAGAATTCTGTAAGCAGTTTATGCCTACCTCGAGATACGGCGAGTCCTCTTCACCAGCTGATTGGGAAAGGGGTTAGGATAAGATCTTTCAGTTGCGGTGGCGACATCATGTCTACGGAACTGCAATGGGTAAAGAATCAACTGTGGGGTCTAGGCGACTTAACGAGAGCTCACTGGATGGACTCAAAGGGCTGTTGGGGTTGGACACCGTAGGAAGAAGGAAGGTGAAGGGTGGCCGAGTGGCGCCCTTAGCAGAGCCGTGCTGGGCCTCTGGCTTACTGGAGATATGGTTGCTTGGCGTCTACGCAGCGATTCTACTGGAATAGACCCAAAGTAAGAGACTGGGGTCGCAATAGAGGGAGAGTACGGTTTTTACAGCGTTTCAGAGGTATCGATTATCCTATCGCTAGCCGCTGGGTCGTCTCCCTTCGGGGAGGACACACTCGCGAAGTGATAATCGGGTGCCTCAAAAACAAAAACGCTGTTATGAGAGGGATTACGGGAATTAGGATCTACCCCGTCAGGCATGCGGTTTGGGAGTGGTTCCATTGTGGTGCGAGAAAAATGGGCGAGCGTAGCTGTGGACGTAAGAATTCTGGATATTTCACTCAACATGCCCCAAGGCTCTGCATTCTTTAAAAGGTGGACGGAAATACGTCCGGTTTCTCATTCTCGGTCATGATACCAGCGTATCCAAGACACGTAGACGGCGGGGTGTGGGACATATTGAGGATGCGTGGAGCGCAGGCGAGACACACGAAGGCAGACGCTCCCGGTTGCTCCACCCCCTTCACCCTTCACATCTAAATCTCTTTCGAAAGTTTTCGAAGACCTGGTAATGGCGGAATCCTTTCAAAGTAATGGTCCGCCAATAGAAAGGGAGGAGATTCCGATGCCGTAGCGCGGTATGGTTCGCAACGGCTAAGCGCATTAAGAAAGCTTTATAAGCAAGGGGCAGAGAGATTAGGATGCTGTAAGTACAGGAGGAAAATGCTGGCCGATTTAAGCAGGCTTGGATCGGAGGTTTTGAGTTGGAGGCAGAGTTCTGCGAGCGTTCGTCTCCTGCCTCCATTGCCTCGGCAACAACGAAAGGCCGGAGATATAAACCAGGGGTATAATCTACCATAAAAATAAAAATAAATCTTGATTAGATCTAGCACTTGGGTCGAACCTCTCCGAACCTACGATAATCATAGCGATCCACCAGGCTCTTATATGCCTCAGGAACGGCACTTCATCGATGTGTGACCCAAACACAAGGTACCACTCGTGCCCATATCCCTCATGCACGTTGTAAAACGCTAGAGCAATTATGGAAAGGCCTAACAAAGCGTGTGCGTAATTCTGGATAGGGCGGGCTTTGATGGCGGGGAGGATTGTGTCACCGGCTGTCGGCCTCTTTGAAACGGGAGCGGGACCGCTTTCGTTCATTAGAGCCGTGGTCTCGGGACTAGGCAGAGCGGGTGGGTAGGTTTGGCGTACCGAAGACGATGTATGTTCTGGTTCAGACATCGCTTGGAGTGCGATGGATATTTCGGGTTCGTGGGCGTTCCAAGTTTCCAGAGGAGGGAGAGGCTTGCGCTTGGGTTTGAAAAAGTGAATTATGACGCCGAGAGCCATTTGGAAGAGGTAGAGAATGAGGAGTACAAGTCCAACGCGCTTCGTAAAGCAGTTAATTAGGTCGGGATGCACTCCAATACGAACGAATTGTACTTACTCTGTGATTGTCCTGGAAATGGTCAGCCCCCACGAAATTATAGGCGATCACCCAGCCGGAAAGGATGATTGGGGCCGAAACGACGAACTGGACGAACCAGTGGGCGGTGAACCACTTGTCTTTGAGGAATGGGATGGTGCGGGAGAACCTCGCGATGAAAATTCCTGTGCGGAAGCCAAAGTGAGGTTGTCTCCCAGTAATACTAGTTTGACATCATGGCGCACACGTACCTATAGGGAGGCATACCAAAAACCCAACGGTCATTAAAACCCCGTGCGTCCGAATCTTCTTCTCCGGGTCCGGCCGGGAAGCGCCCTCGCTCGAGTTTCCATCAGATGATGCTCCGGTAGGCAGCGGAATGATCGTTTGAGTGCTCGTCCCGATCACTGTAGTCGTAGCGCCCCTCCCAGTGGAGAGAGCGCTGACAGATTGAGTGAGGTCCATAGTGGCGGTGCCCATTTTGTCGTGTTGAACGAGTTGAGCATCGACTGCGCTGGACGATGGCTTGCTAGTAGAGTAGGCCCAGATCATGGGCACGGCATTTTGGGCCGTGTTCGGGAGGGGGTAGGTAAATGCGATTGTCGTCGAGTTCGCAGACAACTACATAATAGAAAAGGTAAGTAACATCCCATCGCGATGAAGTATCGACCCCAGGGACGGAGCTTACAATCGTGTTTTCAGCAGCGAGAGTAGCAATATCGGTTGGGTTCGCAATCACCGTAGGCATGACGTGTTCCGTCGCTTCGCGTTGGGAAATTGTAATGGTTCCGTCCGCATTGGGCCATGTAATCACCATGGGTGAGTTCGGCATGTGGGTACCAAAGCCAACTGCCATCCATCCTAGTTGGCCGATTGCGAATTGACTAACAAGTTGGTCTATGAGAGGACGGCAGTGGTTAGTAATGGGCACGTTACAGTGTTGTGGGGTGCAGCGAAGATGTGCTTGGATGGGTTTGCCTTGGCGTCTCCGATCAATCACATGTCGCGGATAATTATGACAACGTCGCGCCGCTTGGCTGACTCTCCGATAGATTGCATACTCACAAGTTACGCTGTTCCCGTTCATGACCGCGTTGACGCAAAGATTCTGGTGGATGTTCGTAACGGTTTGCATTAGTCGTGATTGGTTTAGGAGGGGAGCGTGCAGGGCGGAAGGTTGCATTAATACTCTGGCGAACGACTTGCAAAGTCTCAGAAGGTGAACTTACTGTTCCGCAAAACTGCCCACCTGTGGCAGCTTGCACTGTGGATAGCAACAACGGAAGTGCTATAAGGCGGAGCATTCGGGTACATCGAGCGGCTGCCTGAAACCAAGAGCACGAATGATGGGGGGATCGAGTTGAGCAAGGGCGAAATTGTCAGCTTCGAGCCTTTAAGGTGGAGTAGTGGTAATGAGGGTTTAAATTTGGCTAGTCGAAGCCTGCCATCGAGCTTCGTACTGCATCATCGGCGATTCTATACCGTAGCAAGTCCCTAGATTCACTGGCTCTAAGACGTACGACATAAAATTAGTAAAAGAAATGATGTGCTGCCCTCCCAGGCCTCACCTTGTGGGTTGATCGCAGTTGACCCGAACCTGCGCTCGTTGTTCGCTTATATCGATATACCAGTGAATAAAACACTTGAAAGCCAATTAAATGAGCTAAGAGCGACCTAATATAAGCTTTTGATCCTGAAAAAGAGCTTTTAGAATACAGGATTAGAGGTTCTTGTGCGGGATTTCTTCAGATCCGGCCCCCTACCCCGGATCAGGCGGTTTTTTCGATGCAGAATATTACCTCGAAAGAAGAGAGACGTCTTGCCCTCGTCTTCGAATTCCGAAGACTACGAGTGAGACAAATGCCGCTATACATGGAGAATGCCGTTCAACGCTCGGCATGGTGTGATCGCCGTGCCGCCGGGGTTACTCGGTGACGGACGGTCTTGTTACGCCGTCTATCTTCATGATTGCGCTCAACGATTTGCTTGATGCTTAATTTTGCTGCCACTAGCATGCAGTGTGACGAGAACACCGGACAACAACGAGCATCGGATAAAATAACCGACTTGTCTGACATCCGCCGCTTGCTCTTCGACCCGTTACCGTATTGCAATCGAAGTTCACAGAAGGCCGTCGCCGTTCACGCTCAACCGACTCATCCGGGAGCACAATTGCGGAGAAATGGAACTCAATCGCGGCTCCCAACACATTAAAATCAATAACAAGTATGTAGACACGTCTATGAACATCGTCACCGGATTCATGAACCTCGCTCGTTGCGCTGATTGCCGGATGTAACAGTAGTATATTAGCCAAACGGTAAATACGCTCTACTGCCGGCAAATTTTAAACTCTTTGAAGCCGAGACGAGAGCTTGACCATCCAGTTTGTTCGGACATCTAGAACCCCTTGTCAGGGTCTGTTTGAAAGTACGGAACTCCAACGGCATCAGCGGCTTCAGAGGACGGCAATTGATCAAATGATGTGAGCTGAGAACTGAGTTCAAAGTAGTTCTACACGTACTGTTGGCCCAGACGGTGTTTCCCCACCAGTCAAGTGATATCCGTCCATTCTTGGGTAACTGAAGAGCCAGAAATATCGTAATTACGGCTATCCCGGTACCTATATGAGGGGGGAAGCATATTAATTGTGCTTCGAGACCCTGCAGACACCGATGGAATGATACGAACCGGCTTCTAGCGCACAAGCTAGGATGTAATTGAATTTTGCCCACGATTTATAACGCCGGACACGGAGAAGATACTCTGAAGCATAAATATCGTCATTATAGTGCATGAAATACGCATGTCATGCGGATTGAATCCACTTACGGAAGAGAAAAGCTACGATAAAGTAGGATGTAAAATTGATTCCGGTAGCTGGCGGCGCGGATGTTGGACCGTTCAAGAATACCAAAATGTTGAAGTGGCGAAGAATCGATTTCGGGTATTTGCGCTGCCATAACCATATAGGAATGGGTAGAAGAGCCCCGATCACGAGTCCATAGACTTGAAAGTGGTATACAGAGCCCTTGCCAAACTGCCGACTGGTTCCTATCAACCCCCTAGTTGAGGAGCATTCAGCAACAGCGGGAGTGGAGAGGAGATGCTCTGACCAGACAATGGAAGCGGTGAAGAAGGTGTTATTTCCCGGGCAAACCAGTTGGTGAGGTTGGTTGGGATCGCATATGTCGGGAACCGATGCGAATATAGCGTTCTTCTCAGCTATTTGAACACAAACTGAGATGACCATTGCAATGAGTTGGACTGGAGCAATTCCGATTGAGTAAGTGAGTTTTGCATTGTATGATGTGTAGACCTGCCTGAGAAACTTGCAGCAGGTGGGATTTTGAGGTAATGCCCAAGCTTAAGGTTTTCAAGGAATGACATGGACCGACCGAGACTTTGGACGGCCCATACTTTGAAAACCTGGTCCATGGATTAACTATGTAACCGCTTGTTCAGTCGGAAAAACTTACCATATTTGCAATGGGCCGTCCCGGCAAAAGAGCACCAGGAATGAGCTCTGCGAAGAGATTGATAGGCACGGGAGTCCCACTTTTTGCATACACATATGTGCATGGCAGAACATATATGAATGGAAGCAACGTGGCAAGCACAAGCAACCAGATCGGTACGTCGAGGTCTTGAAGCTAGAAGAATGTCAGCATTTGGGATGTAGATACCGGATGTACTACCCACCTTGATCGCACCAATGAGCATTGAAAATCCGACTATAAAAATTCCAGTGTAATAGTAGCCCGAAACCTCTGGGTAGCGGCGCATAAGTTTAGCGTGGATGTCGTCGTCCTCGACCTTCGTGCGCCGAACAACCGCTAGGATCGAGCGACTTTCGTACAGGATGGTATGGACAATCACGGAGGTTACTAACATGAAGCTAATAAGGTAGGTCAGGGCAAAGGTAACTGGGATATATACGGGTGAGTATTCTTCATAGGCCGTGACGTTGAGTTGCCTGTCGGGTGTCAGAACACGATGGACGTCGTATGGAAGGCCAAACCGGTCGTATGCGGAGTAACCGGTTATGGGGAGATGCCCCAGTTTCCAGACCTAATCGATACTTCAGTTGAACCCAAAAGGATTGATTAAAAAGCTGCTTACGTCACTGTAATAAAGGAGTGGAGCCAAAATCCAAAGGAAAACCACGAAACCCAAAAAGATGTTGACACTTGCCCACCTGTCGGATAGCGTAAGAAAGCGGTTACTGATAGATACCATCACAGTCGACGTACCACGGGACAATTAGTGGAGACTTTATATACGAAATCTGGTTCCAGTCGAAGGTAAGGAGGCCCATGCCTAAGCCTGTAACCGTTCCGAATAGTTGGTTGACCACGACATTGTCTGTTATGGGCTTTTATTGGTGAGCTTCGTACCCTAGAGTATCTAGTAACAGACGAACTTGGACTCATCCAACAAACCCATGAAAATGATGATAACGCTGTGAACAAAAAGCCTGTCATTCCAATACTCTAGGATCAGTTCTGAGGTACCATTTAACTGGAGAAAGTTACCTCACCTGGGAGGAAGTAGTAGCAAAACGCCCCCACCCCGCATACGACGAAGAACTTATAACGCGTTATTTGCCCGCTGCGGATTTCTTCATCCGCGTGAAGAGTGTTCAGAAGGGCAGAGGTGACTAAAGAGGTCGGCCAGATAATAGAAGCAGGGTAAATGAAGAGAGCGCGGCAGAATGCAGCAAAAGCGAAGTGCGAGCATACATGGCTGAGTGGATGCTTCGGCTCGCGGACATAGCGGAGGACGGACGGACATGTTTGGCCTTAGACTTTTCCATCACCAATCCGCTGTCCGACTCCCCTCCGTTTCGTTTTCAAACGAGAATTATCCACTAGAGCTCTGATAGACTCCATTTACATCTTTCTACTACCGTTACTGCTGCAGGCATGCCAAAAGACACTCGCAAGCAGCCCAAAAAATCCGCTCGCCAGCCAACAACTACACGGGGCGTGCAGACCAGAAGCAACGGCCCTGCAGGACCAGTTGGAGAATTGCCAAAAACCTCAAGAGTGAGGAAAGCACCATACTTAGTTCCAGGAGGCCAAGGGTTGTACGTTTTGAAACGGACCGACCGAAAAAAGCAACGGCCCACCGAAGAGGATGAAGAATCCGGCGAAGGAGACGGAGGAGGAGAGACAGATGGAGCCGACGGATGGAATGGAATCGATCCAACAGAAAGATTAGAAGAAAGACGGACCGGCGATGAATCGGGAGACGAAGCAGAGCAACCGGCGACCACGCAACCCACCACGCAGCCGACTCAACAAAACTCCGAGCGGGCCCCAACCACCTTATCTCAGTTCCGGCAACGCATCATGGCAAAGAGATCTATATCCCAGAATCAAAGGAGGGTCCCAAAACCTCGTAAGTCACGTTCGATTAGATTTTGCCCACAAAGAAACGCCCGCGTCAAGTTTGACGCGGCATAGTGCCGTAGACGGAGCCAAGTTTACGCGAAAGCGAGACGATTCCCCTGCTACCTACAGCACGTACTGAGCCCCGTAGTTTGGGTATATACATCAGTTGGCCGTGATCGCCTTAACTAGCATTGCGTCAGATTATTGGGCCGCGATCGCCTTGACGAGCATTGCATCAGACCACTGGGCCGCGATCGCCTATCCGCCGAAGGCGATGACCTGCGAACGGGCGAAGATTCCCGAATGA
The DNA here is from genome assembly GCA_019633425.1 of Tulasnella sp. 424. Classification (NCBI taxonomy): domain Eukaryota; kingdom Fungi; phylum Basidiomycota; class Agaricomycetes; order Cantharellales; family Tulasnellaceae; genus Tulasnella; species Tulasnella sp. 424. Next base: position 181,322 of record WSUB01000021.1, read on the forward strand.
AGAACCATGTTACTGGTTCAAAGTAATGACTTGACTTTGCATTATGGCCAGGCAACGGCAATGACATGAACGCGCGTCAGCGGAGAGCATCGACAATGTCCGTGAATCAGTTGGAGCGGCGAAGTTCCCCTCTATTGGATAACACAACCTCCCGAGGAACACAAGACAAGATCCGCAATACCGAGGAACCAATCAGGCTGGACTCGCCTTCAGTTGCTGAGCAAGCCGTCGGAGGACGAACGAATTCCACGAACGGACACTTCGCATCCGGCAACGCCTCAGGGCTTATTTCGAACACGCTACCGAGTCAGCAGACCACTCGCCCACAGGCAACACGGCCTGAGATCCAAGAAGGCTACGTTGCAACCGGGAATGTTCACGTCATTCCACCCGCTGTACGGAACGTCATGGCCGCCGGATGGTCTAGCCACATACCCCTGAGCCTCTTAACCGATGCATACTGCCGGAATTATTCAGCGCACGAATCCCTTTCGGCGACCATCACTTCGGTCCAGAACGGCGGTCTCCAGCTTAAAGTAGCATCGGAACTGCCAGAAAGGGGTGAATCGTCAATCACCCGAGGAGAGTGGAATCAAGCGTGGCCACGACTCCTTTCGCTAATCGGGCAACATATTCCCGGTATCTATGGCAAGTGGCACGAACACTACACACGGATCGCAAATCTCGAAGGACTAGACGATGAGTGGGAGTACTACCGTGCTTATGATATCAAAATCCGGAAGCGCGCACTGCGTGAGCCACTTGACCCAAGCTTATGGCACCCAGAGGTTATGTCCAGATGCCGGCTCGAGGTGGATACAAGGAGAAGGGACATGGCCCACGCCGAGATGTTGGCATCGCTGCAATCCGTAGCCCAAACAAACAGTGGGCCATACGGCAATGGACCTCGCACACCAATCAGGCCTCCACGGCGCATGTTCATAACCGAGCCCAACAAGTTCACACCTTCACCGAACAAGTTCACACCCTCACCCAAGACACGCTGGTTTCGGCCCAGGGAGGATGGCGAGTCACATCCCGCAACGTCTTCTTCCCTCAAATGCATTGTTTGCGGGTCCAACAATCCAGCACACGGAACGTGGAAATATTGCGACGCGTCCTCAACCATTTTTGGTAAACCCGTCTTTATGGTCCGCGATTCGTCCGGAAGATTCGGTAACACTTCCGGTGGTCGCCGAATCTGTTGGGGCTTCAACAACCAAAGATGCGAATCTACAGGCGGAACATGCCTTAGAGGGGATCACATCTGCTCGCTTTGCGGAAGTGGCGCCCATAACGCCCAATCGTGCCAATGAAACCGAATTTCGCCGAATCGTTACTCCCCTGAAAGCCGACGCTTGGGAAGGAGTACTCCAGGAGATGGACCTTAACGCAAAGTTCGGCGACATTGTTGTTGGGATTCGCCAAGGTTTCCGTCTCGGCACGTCAGAAATACCCCTTTTACATACGCTAATACACCGTAATCACCAATCGGCAAAGGCAAATCCAGAAGCTATCATAAAGCACATTAATAAAGAACTCAGCGCCGGCCGTTATCTCGGACCGTACCAAATCGAGGAACTGGAACATACCATGGGGCCCTTCCGGGCGTCTCCGCTCGGAGCTGTTCCGAAATCCGAACCCGGCGAATTTCGTATCATACAAGATTTCTCCTACCCTGTCAATAATTCAAAGACCCCGTCAGTAAATTCGGAGATCGATTCGGATGATTTCCCATGTGATTGGGGTTCATTCACCGAAGTATATAAAATCGTAGACACGGCCCCAAAAGGAGCACAAGCAGCGACCTTCGATGTCGATGCAGCTTTCAGGATCATACCGGTGCATCCGGAAGATCGAAGGAACCTAGTGGTGGTATGGAACGGACTTGCCTATGTAGATACAGCCGTGCCATTTGGCGCCGCTAGCTCGGGAGGATTGTTCGGCCACGTTGCGGATGGGCTGCGCGCTATTATGATGGCCCGGGGGTTGCAACCGACTCGGAACTGGGTCGACGATTTTGTCAGCTTTCGTTTTCCTATTCCGGATACCAACCCTCAACGATTCCTATACAACGAAGATACGGTATACGCGATTGGAGAGGAACTTGGGGTTCCGTGGAAAAGAACCAAAACGCGCCCATATTCACCACAATTCCGCTACGTTGGTTTTGACTGGGACATTCCCGCACGCACGGTGTCTATCCCCGAAGAGAAGAAGGACAAATATCGCAAACGAATTCAGGATGCATTAACCAAAGGGCGGTTAAAGCGAAAAGAAGTCGAGAAGGTCATTGGGACCCTTACCCATTGCGCTCTCGCGACGGAATTAGGCCGCACCCACCTGTCCAGCATAGCAAACTTTCTTGCTTCCTTTGCACACTACCAGAACACGCACCTCTCCTTGGCCATTCCAACAAGAGCACGGGACGATCTTCAGTGGTGGCTAGCTCATCTAGCCGACCCTTTCTGCGGATCAAGAATTCGTACACCTCCTGATCCCGAAGATTTAGACTTTTGGGTAGATGCATCGACATCCTATGGTATCGGCGTTGTTTTGAATGGAGGATGGGACGCCTGGGTCTTAACTGCTGGATGGAAGTCCAAAGGCAGAGATATCGGTTGGGCAGAGATGGTCGCAGTTGAACTCGGGTTGAGGGTACTGGTGGCCTCTGGGATAGAAAGGAAGAACATAGTTCTCAAGTCGGACAACCGAGGCGTGATCGGAGCTCTCAAAGCGCAACGGTCCCGTAGCTATCAGCAAAACCTCGTCTTGCGCCGAATTGTTGGAATGATGCTGGAGCACGACATTTGGATATCATCGGAATACGTACCATCAAAAGACAACGTGGCCGATGGCCCGTCACGAGGACTTGCGCCAGCAGGCAGGTCGAGACAAAATGGTTCCACCTGACACCAACCGAATTAGTCCCACTCTTGTCCCCTAGCAAAGCGTAGACAATCCCAGTACGATTCACGCAATCTGTAGATATTCCGTGAAGTCAATGGACCTGGGCGACCGGGGATGAGCACCACCCAATTGCTGTGCCTTAAGTTTCCACGCTCTCCGATTTCAATATCGACGTCCTCCCTCCTAATGCACCCACTTCGACTCCTTGACCCAGACACTCAGCCCCCGCCTCTTTACACGATCAGATCCACCCGCATCCACCTATCAGTTGGCAGTGAAAACCACGACCCCCGTCCTTCATACCAAGGTGCATCCCTAATCCCGTACAAGTCCAAGACCTGGAACGATTCTGCGCGCACTAGCAACACCCCCAAGTCAACCCAGACCAAATGGACCCAACGAAGGAAACCGGACGCTGCACCTCATCACGTCGATGTGGAGTGGGAGCTAGGATACCAGCTATCTGATGGAACAATGAACGATCTCAACCGTGCCCTCAATGACGGAATCGCGAGATCCACCTCCAAGAAATACAGCAGCGCAGTTCGGCGTTTCCTTCAATTCTGCGACACCGAAGGCATCCCAGAGGAAGACCGGTTACCCGCTCCAGAGGTTGTTCTATGTGCCTTTGCAGCCCGTGGAGTTGGAAGGCAGGCGGAGAGTACGATTAGGAATGCCTTGACGGGCATACGGTCTTGGCATGTCGCGGAGGGTCGCGACTGGCACGGCGGTCCACGCCTAGCAAGAATCATTCGAGGGGTGAAGATGTCGGCACCGCAAACAAGCACACGACCCCAACGCGCCCCGTTCACGGCGACATTTCTGGCTACCTTGGTCCTGGAGCTTGACCTATCAGACCCATTTGATGCTGCAGTGGCAGCAATTAGTGGAACCGCCCTGTGGGGACTGGCACGACTGGGGGAGTTGATTCCGGACTCGAGTTTTTCCGCAGACACGTCGCGATTCCCAACCGGCGCTGACCTCGGTCCCCTTTCCACTACAAGGAAATCTCGAACACTAAGACTCCCCTATACAAAGACAACTCAGGTAGATGGTGGCAAGATAATCCTGACCAACCAGTCCGGTCTAGCAAACCCATTACCGTTAATCGAAAACCACCTTGAGATCAACCATCCGAGCCAAAGCGACCTATTGTTCGCATTCAGGGGGAAGGATCAAAAGCTTTCAATTATATCAAAGAAGTCCTTCCTGCAACGGTGCAATGGCATACTCGAGAAGAAAGGTTATGGACGCATTACGGGCCACTGCTTCAGAATTGGTGGCACTTATGAAATGCTCAAGGCGGGAGTCGCTCCGGAGGTGGTGCAGAAACTGGGTCGATGGAAGTCGGATGCCTTTCTACGATACTGGCGCGAGGAACAGGAGATCGGGGAATTACATATTTCAGATGTCCACATTCCGGACCTAGAGTAGTCGATAATTGAGGATGACGGATGCTTGACTGCGCAGTTGGGTGGGTGGTTCGGTCGCGTGGCACTCCCAAACCGTGCGCCGTCGTCGCGATTTGGGGTGCTTTGGGAGTACCCCGCCCTCACCGTCAGACCGTGTCCAAGACGCCGACGATTAGGTATCGGAGGCCACGCGGTTTCACCCAACTTGGTGCCAGCTAGGCGGGACTACTATAGAAGTTAAGCTAAGCTGACAGAATATGGGCAAATCACATACCAAAGCTACAGAGAGCGAGCTGCGAGCATACATGGCTGAGTGGATGCTTCGGCTCGCGGACATAGCGGAGGACGGACGGACATGTTTGGCCTTAGACTTTTCCATCACCAATCCGCTGTCCGACTCCCCTCCGTTTCGTTTTCAACCCACCAACCAACCCCTAGCTGGTACCACCAGGTGAGGTCAGGCCCCTTGGGTGCTTTGGGAGTACCCCGCCCTCACCGTCAGACCGTGTCCAAGACGCCGACGATTAGGTATCGGAGGCCACGCGGTTTCACCCAACTTGGTGCCAGCTAGGCGGGACTACTATAGAAGTTAAGCTAAGCTGACAGAATATGGGCAAATCACATACCAAAGCTACAGAGAGCGAGCCCAGTGATTTCGCTGCTTAACAGGAATAGAAATGCGAATCTAGCGGGCGAAAGGTCAGCGGTATAACTGCCCCACCTCCGGAATTCTGTAATTTGCACATACCCCGTGCTTAGAGTCGTCCCGTAATCCTTCTCAACTGAAATAATCATCCCCATTCCGTAGAGGGTGGAGCCACCAATTGCTGACATCATGTAGACAAGCGTGTGTTCCTTGATATTAAATGGACCGGGGTTTAGACTAAAGCTCTGTCCACCAACAAACGGAATAGAGCGAGGAACAGTCCAATATTTGATTGGTAGTAGACAATCTAGCGCTTTGCCGAAGGGATACGCAACGATCCTGGAGATAGCTTTTGCATTAGTTACACTCCATCGAATGCTCTATGTCGGTCTCACGTACCCGATCAAGGTTTCAGATATCATCGGGGAAGGCCATCGCAGAGAGAAGAAAAGATTGAGACTGGCTCTGAGAAGACACAGCGTGAGCCCAATGAGCCACATTCGGAAGGTCAACGTTGGCATGTCTGGATCATCAGTGTTCGCGACTGATGCCCTGACTTCAGGGTAGGGCGAGTCATCCTCCCCGATTGTGTCGCGTGATTGGGCGGGAGAAGATTGAGGAAGTGTAGGCGCGACGTTGATGTCCACTGGGCTGAGAAGAAGATAACATTAAGCCGTGGCGACCTAGCCGATCTCATCAAGACCTACTTAATGAACTTCTCGTCTTGACCTTCCTCGCCAATGCTTGACTCGTGTGCTTGAGATGGGGAAGATTGAGGCAAGGGTGTGGGGGGATTGGTCGAGCCGTAATAAGTGGACTCGGGGGGAGGAAGAAAAGCGAACGGAGGTCGAGAGGACGCCGTCCGTAATACCATGCTTGATCTATGGCTCACCAGAGACATTGGTGTTCGAGGACCATGTCGGGCATGCGCGTTAACGGGGTCAGCACCCGAATTGGGGGTCGCAATTAACGAAGAGTACGGCGTCGATACAGTTCCAGAACCTGAGGTTTCGTTGAGCCTTGGACCAAGTTCAAGATCTGGCGCCGACGAATCGGCCGACCCTACTAATCGAGGAGTAGTCGGAACAGCGAAGGCAAAAACATTATACGGCGAGGTGGTACGAGAATCAGGAGATGTCGAGCTGTTGGACCGTGATTCCATTCAATGGGAGACTGCGGGAACGGCAGCAAGTGTTGGGGATTGCATCGAGGGCGCTGGACATTCTGTATAAGTAGCCTTTGAGGCTGCATCCAGGAGGCAGCCGGTTCCTGAAAATAGTCCTCATATAATTTCATGAGAAAGAGAAAAGCCGGTGCCTGGGCGAAATGTAGGCCTAAATGCTGAGAACACACCACGTGCGGTTAACGGAGATCCCAAAGCCGGGGCAGACCCTGATTAGATTTGCAAAACCTCTTGGAGGTCCGGGCAGAGACAGAAACTGGATATGCCAAAAAATGAAACGCGGGCCGTACCATGTCCTGAGTTTATTGTGCTGAGTCTCCGAAGCCGCATCGTGCGTGGATAGAACACTTTTTACCTCACCTTGCGTCACTCCCACGGGTAGCCACCGATCGAGAAGTCTCCGCCAGACGTAATGTGCGGGGCTTGGGCCCTGGAAATTGGGGTCCTCGAAATAAAAATGCACGTTTTTACTTGCGTCGTCCAATAGAGGTTGTTGGTCGCCCACTTAGGCAATGCTACGCTTAATTTCCGTCATATCGGCCAGCGTAGAATGATTCTGCGGATTCTGTGATTATGTGAATACGCAGCATTGACTGTTGAACGCTCGTCAATCGACGATAGTACGGACCCTGGTAATAAAGAGCAACCCTCAGATTATTATGTATTAAGTGCTTATTGCCAGCTTGATCTTGTCTGGGACGAGTGGGTCATGGAAATCGTAATTATATTTGCCGCCTTCTGAGTCTTGGCGGTTGACGAGTTTAGACCGCGACGAATAAGCCTTCATCCATCGTCATCCATTGTAATCATATTGTTGGAACGACCGTCCATTGACTTATTTATCTACTTTACTCTGTCCAGAAAGGTCTTAAGGCAACAAAGCGCTGGCTCGTCCCATTCGCCTTCGAAATGACGGGATTGCGAAGTGTCACGTCAACTGGAGGGTTGGCCAGCAGTCCGAAATTTCCGGACGATTTGAGGTGCCTCCTAGTCGAACGGCATTCACATCACTCTTTGGTATTTCAATTCCGGGCCGTCCGGACCTATCGCTCACCGGGGCCCGCATATGAAATATGGTGCCGTTGGACGATGAGGGAATTATTAGGATTTGTAGAAAGCGGATGAACCATACATCCTCTTCAACCAAGGGAACTGGCTGTTTCCCCCCCCCCCCTCCATGAACGGACAAAGCGCCGTTCTCGACGTAACGGAAGCCAAATCAGCCAGCTGGTCCCCCAAGTTAGTGGATGAGGTCTGAAGCTTTTTTCTGAGAGAGGGGTGGATGAGTTGGGTGAACGATATGGGCGCCACCGATGAGGTATCTGGGGACTAAGTCCGCTAAAGCCGCTTTAAACCCTGACTGGTGGTCTATGACCAGTGTTGACCCCTTCGCATCTTGACCAGGACTAACTACTCCACCACGCTCGACACCTCGACATCGTTTTCCAGCAACACCTATCTACACCATGGCAGAAGCTGAAGCAGTTCCCCAAGCCCAGAAGCAATCATGGGGCCAGTTCATCAAACAGTCAGTAGGAACCCTCGCTGACGTCGAGTGCCCCCATCGACCCGACTTACGATTACCATCATTTCCAGACTCACCTCTCTAAGCGGAGACCTATACAGCATGACGGCACCACCGGTGAGGAATCGATACCTTAGGGTGGATGGCATCGCGCAATGCTGACTAGGGGCTTCACTTGACTTTTACGTCTAGTTCATCTTGTCCCCTGTCTCCCTCACTGAATACCCTTGTGCGTCGGACTAACTACCTATCGCATATACACTCTAGCTTATACGACTTGATCTCAACTCGTAGCATACTGGTGCGAACGACCCGAGCTCTTTGCTGCGATCGCAGACGGCAAAACACCCGAGGACCGAGCCCTTCGTGTCCTGAAATGGTTTATCGTACGAGTTCCCGCAATATTCACGCAAGGGGAGGTTCTAAAAGAAAGCTTTCCCTTCTAGTCCACACTCAAGGGGCAATATACAAGTCGGAATGAGAAGATGGGCTCGGAAAAGAAGTACGTCGGGATGAGTGAGGACCAAGCACGCAGACATCGCTTGCTGATCCTGTCGCGCTAGACCCTTGAATCCTGTTCTTGGAGAGTAAGTCCTCTTTACACACATTTGGAGCACCATACACATTAGTCATCTCTTCGGTACTCTCTATTAGGCTTTTCTTCGGAACCTGGCCGGACTACAACGGCCGGGGACAGACCAATCTGTATGTGGAGCAGGTTTCGCATCATCCCCCTATAAGTGCGTTATTTCGTAATTTTCTTCGTGTTGGCGTGCTCATAAGTCTTTTAGCCGGTTACTACATCGAGAATCCAACCAAGGGTGTTGCTTTGCAAGGTCACTGCGCTCAGAAGACTAGTTTCTCAGCTGGCTCGATCATAGGCAAGCACACTCCGTAATGTTGGGGACCGGCGAGCGTGCTCTGACACACGCCCTCTCACAGTCAAGCAAGTAGGCCACGCGATCCTTGGCGTCAAATTACCCGACGGCACTGTCGAGGATTACCTCATTACTCTTCCCTCCCTGCGGATTGACGGCATTTTCTATGGTGCTCCCTACATCGAGCTCACCAACACGTCGTGGATTGCATCTTCCACCGGGTGGGTATCGACCATCGAATACAAGGGCAAAGGTTGGGTCAGTGGCAAGTCACATCAATTCAAAGCTGTCGTCACGCCTCCTGGATCATCCAACGCGGCACACACTGTTGAGGGGCTCTGGCACGAGACTTCCAAGACCAGCAGAGGTACCGTGATCTGTTATCCAAGTATTGAATTCGGGGACTAATCGGGACATCGCTCAAGGTGAACCATTCCACGACGTAAGAGGACCAAAGGAGGAAGTATCAGTCAAGGCGGTCGAGGAGCAGGACATTTGGGAAACCCGCAACCTCTGGCAACACGTAGCCAAGGGTATCAGGACAGGTGATTTCGAAGCTGCCAGCAGGGAGAAAACCAAGATCGAGGTACACCCACAAAGAACCGCGAGTTCCCGCACCGTTGACTGAACCTTACCGTCGCGCCCACTGCAGAACGAACAACGGCAACGGCGTAAGGACGAGGCTGCGGCCGGAACGCCCTGGCAGCTCAAGTATTTCACTTATATTGACGAAGATCCGAAGTGTAAGCATCATCCAGAGCTCAGTCGCGACGCCTGACTGATCATCCTATCATATAGACACCAAGCTTGCTAAGCTCTGTAAGGGTGCTCTAGAGAAGGAAGACGCTTACATCTTCCAGAAGCCCGCTCCTGCTCCTGCTCCCGCTCCCTAGATTCGCGAAGTAATGGAAACACCCGAAGAGTCTTTGACGAACTTGGATATCCGGACAGCCACCTGATCTTGCTGTAATTTGTTGACTCGAGATTGCATATCATAATGGAATGTTCATTTGCATGGATTGCTATAGCCCTCTCGACTGACGATCAGCAGCTGGCAGACGGAGGTACGGGTACCTGTTCTTCACACCAACCATTCGTGGCCATCATGAGTCATTGGACAGCGATTCTAGGGATACAGACTAATGTATGGTGTACACTTATAGCCGGCTTTCTACTTGACGAGCCGCATTTCTCGTCCATTGCAAAACCAAGTCTCTCCTCTCACCGTCGTCGTCAGAGTCGGCGAAGGCAGCTGCCAGAGCCTCTTCGACCCTATCTACGAAAATAAACTCCATATCCTTCTTTACTTCTTCACTCAACTCCTCTCCGGCAGAACCGACCCCAAAGATGTCTCGGCGGTTTCTTGCCGGAAGGATCACTCGCCTGATGCCTGCACGGTGTGCACCGAGAACCTTCTCCTTAACGCCTCCAACGGCTGTAACGGCTCCTCGCAGTGTGATTTCGCCAGTCATAGCTATCGTGGACGGAACTTTGAGGCCGGATAGTAGGGAGACAAATGCGCAGATCATCGCAACACCGGCAGATGGGCCATCTTTCTTCTGTGCACCAGCAGGTAGATGGAGATGAACGTCAATAAGTTCAGGATGTTTCAAGGGGTCGGTTGCGGGTGTTGTGGTGAGACCAAGCTCGAAAGCATGAGCTTTGACCTAGGACAACGTGTTCCCGTAAGTTGGAGTTATACACCTGCCAATGGAAAGCGACTCACCCAGCTCAGAGCTAGTTCAGCACTTTCTTTGATGACGTCACCTAAGCTGCCGCTCAGTCGTAACAGCCCGGACCCAGGAAGGATTGCGGACTCCACAGGCAAGATTCCGCCATCTCCGTCCCCCATCACGACCAATCCGTAGACCACGCCCCGACGGGCGATGCGATCTCGTTCCTCTTCATCAAAGATCTGGGAACCAAGGATAGGTTCTAGGTCCTTCTCCTTGACGACGGCAGAGTAGGCATTTGAGGAGGCATCGCGACTCTCGGACCACTCGACAGCTTTGGCTCGACCGACGGCCCCGATAACCCGCTCCAAACTTCTCACACCCGCTTCCCGTGTCCAGCCTTTAATAATTCTCTTCAACGCGTCTTCTTCAATCTGACATCGCTCCGCGTCCAACCCATTCGCCTTGAGCTGCTTCGGGATCAAGTACGTCTTGGCGATGCGAAGCTTATCGGTCTGGGTGTAACCTGGCAAGCGAAGGATTTCGCAGCGGTCAAGGAGAGGCCCAGAAATGGTGTCGAGGGTGTTAGCAGTCGCAATGAAGAGGACTTGGGAGAGGTCAATCGGGACGTTGATGTAGTGATCCTGATATGGCGAATGACGGGTCAGCGAATCAATCATCAGGAAGGAGCTGGGGGTCGCACCATAAATGACCAATTCTGTTCAGGATCAAGAACTTCAAGCAAAGCGGCAGATGGGTCGCCGTGGTAGTTCGACTGTGACACCTTGTCGATCTCGTCCCTAGGGTAAAGCGAATTGCATCAGAGTCTTGTGCGACACCGAGGATGAGACAAAAGCTCACAGGAGAATAACAGGATCAGGGCGACCCGCCTTTCGCAGTGCCTGAACGATATTTCCTGGCGCACTCCCTACGTAGGTTCGCCGGTGTCCGCGGATCTCCGCTTCGTCTCGAACACCGCCGAGGGAAATCCGCTGGAAGGGCCGGTTGAGCGCTCTGGCCAGGGATTGAGCTATCGAAGTCTTGGAAAGAGTTTCAACGTTAGGTGCCTTGTATTGTGAAGGAGCTCTAGTTCGCTCACCTTGCCAACGCCAGGAGGGCCATAGAGCTAAAGATGACGAAAAGGGTTAAGAATCGACCAAGAGAGAGAAGAGGAAGTAAAGACCCACCAAAAGGATAGGACCTTTATTGACGATCCTCCTTTGTGGTTTCTGCTGAATTGGTGCTGGAGGAGGAACTGATGGGTCTCGAATCACCAAAGCTTGCTCGTCCACAACAGGGCCACCATCCAACGTCTTCTTCGCGGCCTCTTCGGCTTCGAGCTCTTTCGCGGCGTCCATTTGTTTCAACCTCAACACGGCGAGATACTCAATCAACCGTCGTTTGACTTTCTGCAATCCGTAGTGATCGGCGTCCAAAGTTGCCCTAGCCTTCTCCAAAAACGACCTGTCCATGATGCCCTTCTCAGCCTCCAAATACATCGTGGATGACGGCCATGGAATGGCGAGCAGCCAGTCAAGGTAGTTGCGGATGACTGACGTCTCGACACTTCCGGGGGGAATCTTGCGGAGGCGGCGGAACTCGCGGACAGCGACTGTCCGCTCCTCTGAACCTTTGACGAGAGCGGCAATTTTGCGTTTCATGTCGGATAATTCAGCTTCATCATCTTGAGCGCCAGCGCCTTCGATGTCGTCGTCCAAATCCGAGCCGCCCTGTGCGTTTTTACCATTGGACTGTTGGTCTGAGGGACGGAGAGTCGAGAGTTGGCGCTGAATGGCTGCGAGCTGTTGACGCAGGATAACCTCCTTTTGGCTGTTGCCTTGTTGCTGTGCAATGTTGGATCTGACTTCCAGAAGGGAAAGGCGACTTGTGATTATGTGTGTTGCCTTGGAGAGCCGCGCTGGATAGGGGGGTTCGTGTTAACCAATAGCCGCCGAGTCGGTAGAGTACGAACCTTCGCAGGATGCATATGACAAGTAGTCGACCTTGTCCTCAAAATCCGCTCCAATGAACGAGATGATAAGGTCTGAGACGACATGTAGTTGCGCGTCCTCGCATTCGCGAACAAGTTTGGCAAGCCGGGCCCACATTGTGTCCCTTCCAGCGCCCAACACAAGACCTATGAGGTCTTTTCGACCATCCCGGTTTGCCTGGTCCTCCACCGCAAGCCGGTGAAGCAGCTTGGCCGTGACCGTCCGGAATGCGGCAGCAGTTTGTGGTGTCGCTGCTGGTAGGGAGGCTGGGTACGTCACTTCGTGTGGGGAAAGCGGGCTGCCACGACCGGAATGCTTTGCAAGCTGGATGCGCTGGACGCCTTGAAGGACGATGTATTCAAGATGAGACGACGAGGACTGTCCTACTTTGACGATCTTAGCGCCTGCAAAGGAGAGTCTTAGCTTATTCAATGCTCCTTCGTGGCTTGACCGACTGACGCACTGCATCCGAATTCGCTCCAGTTGCCGTCCACATATCCGTCTTCATCAGCAAGAATTGGTTCATTAGCCTTGAGGGGGATAACTGGCACCGCGCCAACTATGGGAGCTTTGTAATCGGCTTCTGCTATGAGCTTGAGGATGGGACGCGCGAACCTGCGAGGGACAGGCAGGTGAACGCGTTCTCCTGGAAATATGACCTGAGGATATGGCAGAGGCAATATAGGAAGGGATGTTGAAAGCATAGTAGAGTGTTGGTCTTCGCTCTAGGTTACAACGGTTCCTCCTCCTCCAAATCGTTATATGAGCGACGGTAGGCTTAGTGTGGCGAAAGGCAATAATGGCAGTCGAGAACGGAACGTGAATGAGATCGGTTGTCCGGAAGGGTGTTGCCGGGAGACGTGGAAACTCCCACAGTCAGGCTTAGATGCTGCGCTTACAGCCTCGCCATTCCGCGGAATGACAGTGGGCTGCTTGGAACGACAAACTCCTGACTAACCACTGCGAGTAATAATAACTGCTCTATTTAATATGTGACAGGGTGAGGGGGACGGCTCCGCGTTCGCAGCTGAAACCGCTATGATGGACTTGAAGGCTTCGCCATAAAGACACATTCACTCGGTTTCAATGAAGGATGAAACTCTTGCAGAATGACATTCAGTATCGAGGCAGAAATACATGGTCCTTGGAGATATTGTGACTGGACATTCAATAGCCTATTCACGTTGTCCTTGGCGAATTTCGATGCGGTCATATTAGTATATCACGCCATCATCCACTAGTATATTATGCGAGATGGTTCAGTAACTAGGCTAATGGTATCGCACCAGTAGTGGGAGAACCGTAGCACGAGTACTCGAAGATATCAAAACGTAGATGAGGGTTGACTGACGCGCAATCGGACCAGCATCTTAATGACGGACAACACAGTGATCACCGTAAGTAAGTCATCGAACCAGGAGTCTGCGCCACTGAATGCAAGGACTAGCCTCCTTCGTATTGGACCCTTCCGATATCCAGATATGCCTGCCTGATGTATTCTGACGCTCTCGGTTTAGACCCGCCAAGCCACCCAAGGGACTACACGCCCGTGATAACAGGCGAGGAGAATCCGGTAGTCGTAAGTGAATCATTGAGTGTATTCAGGAAAGCCATCGGAGCTAGGTGGGGGAATCCGATGACTAACATTCCATATTCCCAAACTGGGTAGTTCGTACCATACACATCCAGCACTAGTGCTTTTTACTCTGCTCCCAAACCGCCTTCCTCATCGACCACTGACGAAACAATGAGCATCTTCAAAAGACTCAGTGCAACGGTATCAAGGAGGGCCAAACGGGCTATGCCTGATGCTCTGACTGTAGCTCGAGAAACATTGAAATTGGCGCAAGCAGCTCAACTGCCGATCTGCGCCCCAGCCATCAACATCGCACTTGAGATTCTTAACATACTTCAGGTAAGAGTAATTTTTGATTTAGTGGTCAAAGACTGATTTTTTTATCTGCACCCGACTCCACAGACTGTCAAAGAAGCGGCATTGGCATCCTCCGAACTCTTACAGACTATGCACGTTTACGACGAGACTATCGCCAACATGATAGAGATAATGTCGCCGGAGTATCTCGAAAACTCCGACGACGTGCAAGCCAGAATCGCTCGGAAGTCGATAGCCGATTTCGAAAGGTCCGTTGGCGGCTCCCTTCTACCATCTCGAGCTTAATTGACGCTTCTTCAAGGACCATGGAATCAATAAAAGAGGTTCTTGACAAAGCCAACGGTCTCAGAACCTGGAAAAAGGCTTTAAATAATACCGAACTAAAGGCCGAAATCGAGGGCTCTACTCGTCAGTTTGTCAACGCTCGAGAAAAATTCAACGTACGTCAGCAAGGCACCCATGGTCAACACATCTGTCTTTAATACTGCCAGCTTCTTAGTCATCAACTTTGTTGGTTATTCTTGCCAACACTTGTACATCTTCAGCACAAGTGGCTGAGGTTGACGAATTTCGCATTCCGGGAGCTGTGAGAACAAACCATCCCTACCTTCGTCACGACCGTGCTAACTCAAGCACAAGACTCCATTGAGCCCAGGAGATATCAGACTTGGCCCAAGATTAGTAAATCATGTGACTACTGGCGGGCCATTGCTGCCGAACTTCTGGACAGATGTTCGTATAGCTACCGTTGGGGGTAGCAAGAAACTGGCAAAGCTCTACACACAGAAAGATGGCGGCGAAGAGGCGTTCCTCCGGGACATTCGTGGCTTAAGTCAGAATCTGTGAGTATAAACCACATGCTTGCATTCTGATACAGGACTGCGCTGACGGATTAAGTTCTAGGTGGCCGAACCTACCCGCTGTGCTTGGCTATTGCAGGAAGGCTTCCGTACCATTTATCGTATTTGACGTTTGTGCGCTGTCTGACACTTTGGATGAATCTTAAAAACGCTAATTTATTAACCGTCAGCGTTTGTTGAGGGCTTTCGATCCCATCTAATGAGCTTAGTTTTGAGAGAGCCGCAGAGAGCAATGCAGAGAGTTTGGCGAATGGTACAGCCCACAGATAAAATATGACCGATAAATTATCTAATCTATCATACTTCAAAGCTCATAGATCTTAGGGTAAGCTATGGGTATGGGTGTCTGCGGAAATCGAGAGGCTTAAAACCAACTTACATAGGATGCCGCCAGTTTCCTGAAAAAGAACGGACCAGACCTGGATGCACGTCTCATTGAACATGCTATCATTGTGTGTTGACCCTGCGCGAAACCAACATCATGAGCTGACTTTCCTTGAAAAGTGCGCCAGTGTCGATGATACGGGCGAAATCCTCGTTGCTCCAGAATCAGAATGTCCGAGTCAGGGAGAACAGAAATCTCCGACGGATCAGCTGAATCCTGATAACCTCATTTTCGCTTTTTGGACATCTGTGAGTACCGCAGCTTCTCTCCTCGGCTTTCTATTAACCTCAATCAAATTCTCAGGATTGTCTGCATGGTCTGTTGGACTCTGTTCCCAACGCAGCTTGGGAAAAAGGATCGAGACCTGACCCCTCTCGCTCACTCAGGTACAGGGAGGCCCTTGCGCAGTCTAGGACTTGCGCTCAAAAATGAAACCGAGATCGTACTCAGCCAAGACATTTCCTCGCTTGAGGATCCACGGGGGTTTCTTTACGATCTTTGGCCCGAGCCGGAAGGAAGGTCGCTCCGCTGGTTTTGTAGTCCACATGAAGCGCTTGCCCCTGGAGATTTCGGAGTCTTCGTCGTGGAAAATAATGCATTCTTATTCAATAAACTTGGATCAGCAGCTAGTCACCTCGGAGGGGCGGAACGGCTCTTTCATGCAGATTATTACTACGAGCCCTTTGCCGACAATATTATTCGGTAAGTGGACCTGCCGACTTGTAAACTCAAAAAGCTGATTGGAGATAGTTTTACTTTTGATCCCGCTGGTGATGGAGACACGCACGACTGGCTAGAGAATTATGGGATATGCACGTCTTGGCGGAATGTCCTGAGAGAAAATACCAAAACGTGGACTTATTTCCTTGAAAATGCTAGGACTCTTGCTAAACGGTTTGATACCACTCCCGAAGATTTGGTACTAAGTCAGTTACTTTCATTACGTGTCTGTTTCCGCCGTGATCTTAACTGTATGCAACTCCTAGTCACGGAAACGGTTGGTGGTGTGGATTCTGAACCTTTTGAGGATGTGGCCCCTCGGTTGCCATCACCAATCTACTACTACATTCACTTTTCCTCGGAAGGTCACAACATTATCTCCTACTGGTCGTTCGAATGTACCTCGGGATCGCCACCTTCAGACGAACAAGTCACAGCGTTGGGCTTGCCGGAAGTCGAGAGGTGAAGTCATTCGTCAAGTGTTGGGATTAATGCTATAATTGACTGATATTGAACCCATAAGCTCAACGTACTCTGAGCCGGAGAATTACTTCCAGCTTGAGAAAGAGGATTTTGACCTTTCTGGCAATTTTGGCCAGCGTATGAGAAATAGGGCATCAAGGAGTGGTCAACGCTGTTACATACGAGCTGTCAGAAGTCTGCAATAAATACATTAAGAATACTCGAGACGGATCTCGAAACCCGCGAGCCCCAAGGGAGCGAGACGGCGAAGGGAGGCGACGGAGTCCAGCGGCAAAAGGTATATAAGAGTGAAAGAACGACATTCGACAACAGAGAAACGAAATAAGAAGCAAAGAAAATGAAAATTCATTAGATGGGAATAGTTAGCTGATGGCTCTTTTTACAGGAGATACTTAGATCAGACCGTATGTTCGGGATCATCGCAAAATTTCGGCGGAAGTCAAAGCTCGCTTAAACTCTATATAATGCCTATAAATCGGCTTACCTGCTTTCTGCAAAGGGGGCTAGTAATCGTCACGTTCCCCAATTCACCTAATTTATGAGATCGCTTCCGACTTCAGCAGACTGTGTCATGACCTCCGCGGAAGTGGTATATATGCTGGGTGGAAGTAACGATTTAAAGACGTCTGCTGTGCGTCGCAGACGTTTCCAAGGTGAGAGCGGGTTTTGCCGACGCTGGACTTGGGGCTTTGGGTGTACACGGTTGTTAGGCAACCTATGGAGGCATCAGTATACAGAAAAGAGTTGAGTTTGACGTCACAATACCGAGAATATATCTCATAGCACTTCTTAGTACATAAAATAAAACCGCTAAACCTGTAATGTTCTTTGCAGCCTTTTGGCCCGTTCTGCTCATGTCCCAGCGAGGGACTCACTACGTGGAGAGCCTTGTGATAGAGCAGCAACAGATCTGCAGCCCGTTAAGACACATACATGCGGGATCAAGTGCTTCAAAGCCACTTGAACGCGAGAGTTCGAAATTTGGGCAAAAGGCGTAGGGAAAGTGAAGTCAGATCGAGCAAAGTAGAAGGGTGCGAGAAGTTGGGAGCGGAGCTTGAGACAGCCCAATAAAGTGTTATCGCTATTTTCG
Source organism: Tulasnella sp. 424 (assembly GCA_019633425.1). Lineage (NCBI taxonomy): Eukaryota > Fungi > Basidiomycota > Agaricomycetes > Cantharellales > Tulasnellaceae > Tulasnella > Tulasnella sp. 424. Next base: position 198,972 of record WSUB01000021.1, read on the forward strand.
CATACTTGGTGGTTTTATTTTACCCTAATATTTTTGGGAGCGAAGGTGACGCAGGCAGGGTCGATGCACAGGCGCGCATGCGCAAGGCTCGAAACCTGACAAACCGTGGGAGATAGATCGTCACACCCCGTTCGGGTCTGGACTGGCGTAACCCCCTTAACCTCTGACACCATTCCACTGAAGACTTGGACAGCTCCAGATATCTAGAGAGCTCTTCACGAGATACCATATATTTTTTTGGCTACAGTCTTGACCTCTTGCAGTCGGCTAAATAATATTCTACAAAGCAGTTGGCACGGTCATTCCTTGTCTTAATCGCCGATAGTGCTCTCGCCACTATGAAAGATTGTCTCTCATTTGAGTTTAATAAACGTCTTCAGAGTCATAGAGTATCGACCCAACGTTCCACATTGCCAGTTTTAGGTCATCCACCGTACCTCATACACATACTCTACAATAATTCCATTTGCTTTGAACGCATCAAGCTCTCCCTTTCACCTTCCAGTTACCTGCTCGGATAGCACAATGGCTTTTCTCAAACGACTTTACACAGCGGTCTCCAGGCGAACGATCCGTGTTATGCCTGTTGTTCTGGTTGCTACGCAAGAAACATTGAAATTGGCTCAAGCTGCCCAAATCCCACTCTGTGCACCCGCATTCAACATCGCACTAGAAATTCTCAACATATTCCAGGTAATTATCCCTCAACTGTGCCGCTGCAGCTCGATAATAAATTGCATTTACCCGGGACAGGCTGTGAAAGACGCAGCCTCAGCCACAAACGAACTCTTGCAGACGATACACGTTTATAACGAAGCTGTAGGCCATATGGTGGAAATACTATCTTCTGACTATCTCGAGAACTCGGAAGAAGTCCAGGCTCGCATTGCTCGTAACTCTATTGCCGAATTTGAGAAGTGAGTTTTTTTCAATGTCCTCGAAATCACGTTAACCTTCTCGACAGGGCAATGTCTTCGGTCAAGACCACACTCGACAATGCGATGGCTCAGCGAACATGGAAGAGGGCCATCAACAACTCTCAGATCAAAGCTGATATAGGAGATTGCACTCGGCAGCTTGTCGCTGCTCGAGAGAAATTTAATGTATGTGGTTAAATAAACTCAGCAACGTATCTGTCCCTGATCCTGCTTGTTCATCTAGTCGTCAACTATGATGGTGATCTTGGCAAATACGCGGTCAGAGCAACCGAGGACTGCGATCGACGAGTTCAGAATACCAGGAGCTGTAGGTCAAAGAGAGATAAGTTGCGAGGATATTTCTCATCATAGGTCTAGACTCCTCTAAGGCCGATGGACATTAAGCTGGGCTCCGTTGTCAAGCACTATGGCACTCTCAACAATACACACGAGACAACATTTTGGACCGGTACCCGTATTGCGATGGTGCGAGGCGAAAAGAAGCTAGTGAAACTGTACACTCAAAAGGACGGAGGAGAGGAGGCTTTCCTTCGCGATATGCGAAATCTGGGCCAGAATTTGTATGGCGCACCTTCCACTCACCCTAATGTGATTTTTGACTATTTCTCTAGATGGCCGAACCTTCCCGCAATTATTGGATATTGTAGAAAGGCATCTGTGCCGTTCATTGCTTTCGAAACGTGTGCGTCACCAAAACATCCTTGACGTTGGACTTGGACAACTGACCACCCCGTTTATAGCCGGGGTTCAACGGTTCGGGCGCTTCATCGAAATGTTGGTGTTAAGGGAACCGGATACCGCAGTGCCCAAGGTTTGGCGCATGGTGAGGATCTCGATACTCTTTTACACCAACTTAAACTCACGCCAGTGGGTGGCTTTAGCTCGTCAATCTCAGAGTAGGTGAAAATCTAGCTATTCTATCAGCAAGGAATTCAGAAACCTCATGCTATAGGATGCTGCTTCGTTTATTGTGAAAAACGAGCCGGGCATCGACGCGCGTCTCATCGAGGATGCAGTTCGGGTGCGTGAGTTCTCGCCTTGGTTCTGTAGGTTCTCACTCATTTCACCAGGAGCCATCGGTGGACGAGAATGGTGAAATTATCCTCGCACCTCTGCCCGAAGTTGAAGGGGAATTTAAAGATTTCAAATGGTCCGTTGAGGACATCGATCCCAATAATCTCATTTTTGCCTACTGGACATCTGTGAGTGATCACGCATCGTTCCTACTCTTCCCATTATAACGACAGTCTCAACTCATTTAGGAATGCCTTGACGGTTCGTTCTGTTTAGTTCTGACGCCGACCTCGTTGGAATCTAATTGCTGCTCCTACTTAGGAAGAGCACGTCCTCTACGTACTCTAGGCCTTGCGCTGAGTGAGGAAACAGAAGCGACTCTCGATGCTGAGATTTTCTCGATGGGCGAATTGCCCGACATGCTCCACAGTCTTTGGCCCACCCCAGCGAATAGGGCTCTCACATGGTTTATTCACCACCCAGATCCTCTCGCACCGGGTGACATCGGGAAATTCGTTATCCAAGAAGATGGAAATTGGACTTTTTGCCGACTTGGTTCTGTTGCGGATGACCTCGGAGGGGTAAAAATGTCGTTTCAAGAGGACGTCCACTGCGACTACAACTGTATCGCCGAAAACACCATCCGGTAGGTTTTCTTTCCCCTGGCTTCGCTTTAAACAGCTAACCTGAGTATGTTAGCTTTCCATTTGATCCCTTCGAGGAGGGCGACTCTCACAACGCGGTTCTAAAATACGGCTTCCGCACTTCCTGGACAAATACTTTGCACGAGAAGGAAGCCACATGGGAGTTTCTCTTGGCGAATGCGCAAAACCTCGCTGAACGATACGGGACCACACCTGAAGAGCTAGTTTTAAGTGCGTGCTTAGTATTGTTTTCAATATTCTATGTTGATTTGTTGGTTATCTTACTTCGTCTAGTAACTGAAACGTCCGGAGACATCGAGTCTGAGCCTTTCGAAGACTTCGATGAAGCTTTAACCCGCCCAATTTATTATTACCTCCACTTTTCTCATGAAGGACATATTAAAGAGGCGTATTGGTCGTTCGAGGATACTCCTGGATCTATAATTTGTGAAGAGCATTTTGAAGAGTTGGGTTTACCTGGCGTGGAGAGGTAAGAGGAATCCGCAAACCCCACCGCCTCTCTGATTTGGCTGACTGCTCCCGCTACAGTCTCATTCACTCTATACCGGAATACTATCTTCAGCTGGAGAAGCAGGATTTGTGTCACTAGTTATCTGAAGGCTTCCGCGTACTGGGAGGGGGGGGCGGCAGACAGGAATTCCAGCTGAAGGTTATATAGCTTAAATAGTAATACATGCACTGATACGAAAAGGAATTTTACTAGTGATACATCTGGGAGATGAAGATGGGAAGTTTGAAGAGATGTGGGATTAATTGTGCGATCTGAGGGTACGAGGCCCAAAGCTCTAGGGTAAGAAAAGAAAATCGAAAGGCTGGGAATTTAGAGGAGAAGAGAGCTGCGAATCAGCAATACGGCTGGAGCTGATTTAATGTGGAATGACAGGCGGCATAAGACCTAGCAGCGTTCTGAGCTGCCATTCTGACAGCCAACGCATCGATGGGACCTTGGCACGTATGGCGGAGCGACGCGTTCCACTGTAAGTTGGTTCCAGGCTGTTTCCAAGATATATTCAAGCTCCATACTGTTCTGTAGGTGACATGGTGCACTGGAGCGCGACCTGGATGCTTGGAAGCAATAATCGGGGCCGGTTCTGCATATGGACCCCTCCACGTGATGCGGAAACCTTTCCCGCTCACATCCGAACATTGGTTGGGGTTGAACCAAGTTAGAGGCAGCTTTGCAATCCATTTATAAAATCTCTTCCTGCCTTCCTTAATCTTTTAAACGTGTGTTAGCCAAGGAAATGAGATAAAAAATGTTGTTGCTCACAGGGTCATTGGATCCGAAGAACATGATGCGAAGACTTGATTCGAGTCGACCGGAGAAATTCAAGTGGATGATAGGAGAGTGCCGTAGCCGTGTCGAGGCTACAGAGAATCGGTAAGCTCACGCTAGACCTTCCCGGACGTTTGTGCGTGGCTTACATTACGATGCAGTTGAGGGAGAAAGTCGAATCTCAGCGAGCGCTCTTTATACCTCTATGGATTCGACACCCCATAACCGCAACTGCCATAGTGGCGGTATGTTATGCAGAATCCTATGTTGAGCTTATTTAGCTGAACAGTAAGGAGAGAATTTCCAGGGTCAGAGGAGGGAGCCGGCGGGTACCTGTCTTAGGGTTGAGGATATGGTGTATGCGACCGTTGCGAAGCCGGCCTCGATGACCTCAGGGAAGCACAGCCAACTCAATATATTAAGTCGTAGGACGTAAGCTTTGGGCTGTAGGACGTATCCGATCGTACATGCCTCAACTGGGACGCTGCTTGACTCGAGGGTCTGGAGTCGGTCGAGGTACCTGAACCCGCCCCAACGGCCCAATCAAGCCAGGGCTCAGATATGGCCCAGAGAAATGGAATAATTGGAGTCTGTAGTAATATCTCATATCCCCCAGAGTATCCTCGTATTTTACTGGACTCGGTCGATGATGAAGTAGGCCCCGTGCGCTTCTGCACTCACTCATGACACTCGGACTGCCAAAAGGCTTGACCTCCTAGAAAAGCGGCAAGAACACTTATGAGTCAAAGGAAGAACCACAAGTGAAGAGCTCTATGTATGAATGGGATGCTTGCCGAGAGGACGCAAATGTGGCAGTGTTGGGAAAGTGTATGTAGACTCCGTGACCATCGACATTTTTCGCTCAAAAAGGACAAAGGCCGGTCTTGCTCTGTATATCCGCTACACTCCCCTTTCATTGTACATCCTGCCCGCGTAGAGAGTAGGATGATAGTCTAATTCATCACTTCACGCAACTTCAAGACAAATTCTACAACCTAAGATATCTACAGTTTGGGGTTGGCAATGAAAGAAACGCCCTGCGAAAAGACGGTATGATGTTAGCGTTCCGGAACGCAAGGTGTGGCATTGAAAACATACGTTGCCGATGTTGGTCTCCAGCTCAGGCAATGCAGCCTTGACTAAGCCCTTCTCGTAGTCACTCAGGTTACCAAGAGGTCGGATCTTCTCAACGCCGTTAGGCTGCGGCCCCTCCAGTTAGTACAGCAACGCCGCTTTAAATCAGTCCACTTACGCCAAGCTCTACCGGAACGGAGAAGTACTCGACATCAGCACCCAACTCCTTCTTGACGGTCTCTCCACCAGCAATATCAGCAGTCAAGTTGACATAGCTCGGGGTGACAATACCCTTCTTGCCCTTGATTGCCTCAATGATGAGGTTGGCGAACTGGTATCCAGCCTGGGCCATGCTGAGGGTAGCGCTGCCAGCACCGTCCTTAGCCTTGACGACCTCGTCACCGCCGAACTGGATCCGCTTGGTGAGTGTCTCGATGTCCTTCTCCGAGATGCTCGAGGGAAGCGGTGGGTCGGCTTGAGAGAGGAGGGGAAGGATGGTGACACCGGAGTGTCCACCGACAACAGGGACGGTGACTGTTGGCGCAAGGGAAAGGTCGTCCAGTACTTCGGCAACGAAAGTCGAGGCGCGGACAACGTCAAGGGTGGTAACACCAAAGAGCCGCTTGGGATCGAAAACGCCAGCCTTCTTGAGAACCTCGGCAAAGATAGGGACGGTCGAGTTGACGGGATCTGACATGATTATTGGTCAAATGAGCGTAAGCACATCCTTGCACTTGTAAGCTCACTTGAGATGACAAGGACGAACGCCTTCGGAGAATACTGGGCAATGCCTTCCGCGAGACCCCGGCAGATCCCAGCGTTTATCTTGAAGAGGTCGTCACTAGTGTTCAAATTGGGATGATCAGTGTGTTTTCTCTGATAGGAAGAGCTGTGTCCAATTCTCACCGGGTCATCTAAAGCCAAGATTTGATTAGTCACGCGGAGGAAGTCTACTTGGGGAAATGAAACTCACGCCAGGTTTTCGAGGCACACCGGCAGGGATGACGATTATGTCTGCACCGGTCAAAGTGTTCTCCAGAGCGTTTTCATCCTTTGGAAGGTAACCTTTTACCTTGGCTGGGGTTGCAATGTGTGACAGATCGGCGGCAACACCGGGTGTTGCGACAATGTCGTAGAGCGCGAGCTGTTCAAAGGTGATCGACTCAGCTGTGGCCAGATCGCGTGGCCGATCGAGATGAAGTTACGTGCCTCGGTGACATTCGGGTTAATCTTGAGAAGAAGTGAAAGAGGCTGGCCAATTCCGCCTGATGTCGAGAGTGAAAGGATGGGAAAACACAAGGGTCAGCGATGCTCCCGAGGGTCGCGATGCTTCCCAGGGCGTTTCCCTGCTTTGAGGACTCGCTGTGATCCTGGGAGCACATGCAGATGACACCCACCTGCGGCACCGAGAACGACTGCTTTTACCATACTGAAGAGTGTGCTGGGAGGGGATGAAGGGGGGGGGGGGATGGAAAGGATTGTTGAGGATCTGACTGGACAACGCCAAATCGGTCTAAATAGGGTCGCGATGTCGGGATTCCGGCGAATTTGCACGTGCGCCGGTCTCTCCGATTTTCAACCGCCACCACCTCCGCGTCAGCGTCCGTCGGGACAGAGCGCACCTCGACACACTCGGAAGGAGAGTTTCGCGACGGAAGGCCTTTATAGCGAGCCTATGCGTTCCGAATGCTACGGGTTTTCTGAAAAGCAAATTGACTATAGGAGTTCCGACATATCTTCAGGTCCGCTCAGTTTAACAACCACAACATGACATAGCCGAGATTAAGATTCTATGAAAACCCGGATGTATCTTCATCGTATTTCGTTGCTCGACCGATTCATCGATAGGTGGTGACGCAAACGGCCACACTACACGAACAGCCTAAGCACGACCCCCCTGTCACCTGCATCCACGTACTCCCAAGAGCTTTGAAGTCCACAGAGATTCCATTTTCATTCCTCATCGCTTCGGTGCTCGTTTCATCTGCTAGAAACCAGCAGGGTGGTGGTGTATTGAACGGCCTTTATGCCACCCGCTACGTTCGAACTTCGCAGCTTGAGAAGGAAAGCATCGGTAACCACTTGCTAGAATTTACCATCTCTTGAACACCGTATGCCAGGCTTCGACTGGATGTCTCGACGTGACACTGCTTTCAACAAACCACAGCGTAGTTAGAGATACTTCGCTGCTTTGTCGCCACCAAAGCACATATTTAACACCGGGATCTAGAGGATGACTTCAGATCCTCAGTCTATGATGTTAGCCAGCCTATTAGTCGTACTAGTGTCCACCCAGGTTCCCGGACTTGACTCTGTTGTTTTGTTCTCCACACTCTCCGTAAACACGCAACGGTTGCCCAGTCTTCTCCATACACCATACCTTTGAGAGAATAACAACGAAGCAGGCTTTCCGCGCTCTCTTTGACGCCACCAGCCATGGAGAGGCTATATATACAGTCAACTTCACCTCAAACACCTATTTCAACCGACCAACCAAATATCACACCCGCAACCCGCTTACAAACTCAGTCATTCAGCATGATGTTCTCAAGCACTTCGAAAAATGCCAAAAATGACGAAACTGACAAAAATGACGAAACTGACAAAAATGACGAAACTGTCAAAAATGACGAAACTGTCAAAAATGACGAAACTGACAAAAACGACGAAACTGTCAGAGACCTGTTATCGGCAATCAAGGAGAACCTAGACCGATTACATAAGCTCGTCCCAATAGGAAGGTGGGATGAGGCCGTAATCCAGAGAGAGTACGTCACAATTCAAATAGTTTGCCTTTGTGTATATTCATCTCAACACCCCAATCTGACAATAACTGCTGCGTTGCATCAGCCTTTTTTACAAGATTCAAGGGGAACTCTCCCATGGGTACCAGAAGATGGACTACACCAAACGTTCCACGATGACGAAACATATTAGCTTGTATGACACGGTACTATCTGTCTCTATAAGCATAGTGTCCGACGTACGTCAGTATTCTGAGGAAGAATCAAGAAGCTGACGTTTTCACCTAGATCAAACGCACCACGAAGAAGAAATGGGAAATCAAGGACGAGCACATTAAAGAGGAAATGGAACAATACAGACAAAGCCTCATTGGTGGCTTGGCCATAATACTGAGACTGCTTCCTATGCACGATGAAGCATTAGACGAAGCCTACCAACCATTAAAGCTTTACGATGCTCTCCGTAGACACAACTACGATAATCTGCCGAAGGAATCCGGAGAACAAGAAGATTGATATGCACAGAAATGTTTGGTGTATCTAGAGATAATTTTAATATGTGTCAACATCGTTCCTAGTATATGGGCCTTTTAATATCACTGACCATAGCGTAGAGCGCAAAGCCATCGTGTGGTATGCACTTCCGCCTGTTGTCAAGAGTCAAAGTATGGGGAAACAGAGTGCTCAGCAGTGCTGCCTGGGGTCGCGATGCATCCATGATCACCTCCACTCGCTGTGAGAGAGCAAATCCGAAAGGAACCCACCTCCAGCGCCAAGAACGGCCGCTTTCACCATGCGAAAACTTCGTTGGCAGTGGAGGAAGGGTGAATGAGATGGAAAGGAACGTGACTGAAAGCGTCAGATCGGTCTAAACAGGGTCTGCGTCGGGATTCCGGTGAATGTGCACGTGCGCCGGTCTCCGTTCTTCAACCACCACCACCTCCTCCTCCTCCTGCTTATCCGTGTCAGCATTCATCGGAGCTGACTTCCACACTTATAGAAGTTAATGAGTCCGGGACCAAGACCTTTGCAGCGAGCCTGAGTTTCCTGAAAGCTGCGCGCTTTCCAAAGACCAGATGGCAATGAGAGTTCCGACATGTCTTCAAGCCCCGCTCTCTTGGGCCGTTGTGACATGCCATCGTCAAGGAGCGAGACGTCATGAAGACCCGGATGCAGAGAGCACAAAAGCAAGAATGGATAAACAACTGGACTACTATAGATTTTAAAGTTCCAAGGAGTACGTGGATGCGGGTAATAGACTGTCGTGCTGGAAGCATTGATACGGTGTCCCCGGCCTGGTTGGCGCAACACCCCCGGATCCGATTGGTCGAGTAAAGAAAGACCAGGAAGGTAGTCTCTGCATCTTGCTAGAAGCCCACAGCGTCAGGGTATGGAATCACCTTTATGCCACCCACTACGTTCGCAGCTTGAGAAGAAAATCGTCGCCAACCACTTCCCAACTGTGGATCTACCGTCTCTTACACACCGTATGCCAGGCTTCAATCGTATGTCTCTGCGTGACATTGCTTTCAACAAATCCAGATTCGGCCAGAGATACATCTCTGCTTTGCTACCCACCAAAGTGCAACTGTAATATACGATGACTTCAGCTCTCAAGTCTATGGAATTAACTATCGATTCATTGTATGCTGTACAGGTAGGTTCCTGTGCCTGACTCCGCCCTTTGTCCTTCGTACTCCTCTATAAGCACCCGACGGTTGCTCAGTTTGTTTCATACACCATACCTTTGTGGAAATAACGACGAGGTTTTTTAACCTTCCATCCGCCACCATCGGGATGGAGAGGTTATATAGCCGTTCGAATTCCATCCTGAACACCTTTCTATAAACAGACCAACCCAAGTATCGCATCCGCAAGACACTTGTAACCTCGACCACACAGCATGATATTTACATCCAAGAAGGAAAATGACGAGATACCCGTCAAAATCGAAATTTTCGTCTACCAGCACCAGGAAATAGAGAGGGACCCAACCAACGAGCTAGCCTTCGAAATCGAAAATTCCGTCAAGCGGCACCAGGAAATAGAGAGGGAAATAGAGATGGAAATAGAGAGGGACTCAACCAAACGGAATCTAAGCGCGGAGGACGAAATTCGGATAAGGCATGTCACGGTGCAAATCATTTGGCGAGGTGTCGATTTATCTCACCACCTTAATCTGACGAAATTGCTGCTATGCATCAGGATTTTTAACAAGTTGGAAACAGCCCTCGGGCAGTATCGGAACATGGATGACGATAAACGTGCCGCATCAACCGAGCATCTTAAACTGTATGACATAATACAAAACTCCACTTTGGGACTGTGGTATGAAGTAAGTCAGTCTTGCCACGATAGTAGAATCAAGGAGCTAAGGTTGTCACCTAGATCCAACGCAACAAGAAGATGCGAGTTTACCTCCCGGACCGCGGTTGGCTTGCAAATGACACGGACGAATACATACGAAGCCTTGCTGGTGGCTTGAAAATAATGCTGAGATGGCTTCCTATGTTTGATGAAGCATTAGACAAAACCTACCGACCAATGATAGAGCAGTTCACATCGGCTCTCTACAGACGCAACTGCGATGCTCTGCTGAAGCAAGAACTATCAGCCGAAGCGTATAATATTGTTTATCATAAACGCATAATACCTCTGGAGCTGTTACTTAGATAAACGATGTTCTTATTATCCGGACCTTTTAATTTGTTCCACGCTATGTCATCGCTAGGATGTGCACTCAAACTTCCATTCTATACATCTAGGAATGAAAAATGAAACGGGAAGGGGGTGTTCGAAGTTATCTTTACACGTTCCAGACGATGAAAGCCGGTGAACCAGGTTCAGCGGTCTCAAGCAGTGTACATGCAATCGGCCGCCCCACACCAGCCCAAGCACGACAGCCTCTTACCCGCATCTACGTTCTCTCAAGAGCTTGGAAATTCATAGTCTTTCCGTCGCTCATTACTCCTTGCTTTGGTCCTCGTCGTATCTTGCTAGAGGCCAGTAGCGTCATGGTGTATCGGATCACCTTTATGCCACTCACGGCGTTCGCAGTCTCTGAAGAAACCCATCCGTAACCACTGAACAACTGTGAATTTACCGTGTCTTACACATTTCATGTGAGGCTTCAACCTTATGTTTCTACGTGACATCGTTCTCAACAAAATACCTCTGCCGCCGGCAAGTCACGCCTTTAGCACTCTATGGCATCAACTAGTACACTGTGCTTGACTCCGCCCTTTGTCCTTCATACCTCTGTGTAAACGCTCGGCGGTTGCTCAGCCTATTTCATACACCATATCTGACTGGAGACGACGACGAGGCAAGGGTTTCACGTCCCTTCCGCCACCACCAGTATGGGGGAACTATACATTCAGCCGACTCTCACCCCGAACACCTTCACCCAACCAACCCAACTATTCCATCCGCAAGACCCATGCACCTTGACGAATACATCGCGGAACTTTTAATCGGTCCACTGGAACACAGTGATTGGATGGCTGGATTCCTCTCACAGTTCATGGCATCGACACGAAGGTGCAAAGACAACCCCGAAGCCCCATGGTATACAGGCGAGGAAGACCAAATCCGGAGAAGGCAGGTTAAATTCAAATTGCTTGAGGAAGGCGTATATCCATTTCAAAGCCTCAATCTGACAAAACCCGCTGCTATATTTCCAGGATTTTTGTCAAAATCGAAAAGGCCCTCAAGCAGTACCAGAACACGAGCGACCCCAAAGCACGTTCCAAAATGGCCAAGCATATCAAGCTCTATGATAAGGTACACTGGTCTGCTCTAGACTTAGCGTTCGAAGTACGTAGGCATTGCCACTGAAACAGAATCAAGGAGCTGAGGTTGTGATCTATGTAGGCCCGATCCACCAGGAAAAAGCGACTTGAAGTCATGGACAATACCATTATTGCAGAATAAATGGCCGAATACATAGAAAGCCTTGTTGGTGGCTTGAGCATAATGGTGAGATGGCTCCCTTAGCTCAGTGATGCACTGGACAAGCTTCCAACCAGAGGAATTTGAAGACGCTCTTCTCAGATACAAGTACAAAAGCCTGCCAACTGATTGCGGAGAAGTAGACTCCTAATGCTACGCACAGAGCTCGAATAATTTTTAAATCTGTAAACGTCGTTCTTAATGTCCGGACCTATTAATTCTATCGGACATGGCGTAAAGCGCAACGTCATCGCGAGATGTGCACTCAAGTTCCATTCTATACATCTAGGAATGAAAAAATGAACCAGGAAGAGGGGTGTTCGAAGATATCTTTACACGTTCCAGAAGATGAAAGCCGGTGTACCAGGTTCAGCAGTCTCGATGATAGCAGGGATATATCCGGGTCCCTCCTTGCCCTTGACGTCGTCCGCCAAAACTACCTCTCCCTCGACAAAGTTCAGGTTTCGTTTTAGGTAAGGCAAGATGATCTCCAATGCTTCCTTCTCCGAGAATGGGAGGGTGCGGTTGAGTGCGACGGCAGCGCCGAATTCGCTGATGCGTTTCTACATCGATTTCGGTATTCGTCAGCAACGCTGCGTTTCGTCCGGGTTCCGGGCTAGCACATACCTTGATGTTCATGACGAACGGCATCGTCTTCTTATCCTTAATCAGCCCCTTTTTGGTAATCTCCTCCCTAACCTTGGCATCGTCCACCACACCAGTGTTCATGTCCGTCGCCCCCTTTAAAATCTCGATGCAAGTCTCCTGCCAATCGGGGTACTTAGTTGCAACAAACACCCTGACAGCTTTAGGCTTGGCCGGGTCGAACGCCATTCCTTTCATCTTGGCTCCCTTTCCTCCCTTCTTGGACATGGAAATCTCCGCATCTCGAATGCTCTTCAAAGTCGAACGCATGTACCCAGCCGAGTCGATGACGGTTCGCTCCACGGGTGCAGAGGTTTCGGGCCAAAGAGCGAGTTGAATCGATTTAGGCTCTTTGAGCAAGTCCGTCCAGAGGTGTTCGGCGAAATGAGGTGCGATGGGGGCGACGAGCAGAGCGGCGGTCTTGATCCAGTATTTGATCAAACCGGCGTGCATGCCGACGTCGGCTGTGACTTCACGGTACCAGTCTCGAGTGCTTTGGAGTTCGTAGAAACCAGTGCGGAGAGCTTCCTTGTACATCGTCCTGCAAAAACTTGCAATCAGCTACTAGGCACATCGACCGAGTTCCAGATTCCGTACCCTTCATACGCCGCCTTGGTCAAGTTGATGGACTCATTGATCTCATTCTCGAACACCTTGTCGTGATACGAATCCTTGGGACTGTTCTCAGGTCTCAAGTTGGCCTTGGTGTTATTCGGATCGAGCATCTCCTACAAGCCAAAAGCAGTCAGGACTGCCTCACGTGCATCAGATTCCCGCCAAAATTGCTCACCTGACACCACTCGATCAACGTATGCACCCTCAAAATCGCAGCATTGGCGGTCTTCTCCTCGAAATTGGCATCTTCAATCCCGTCACCAGCATCAGCGAGAGTCAACCTCGTCGCATCGGCACCAAACTTGTCGATCGCCTGCCTCAACGTCAAGCTGTTTCCGGTACTCTTGGACATCTTCTTGCCGTTGAGCATCAAATGTCCGTTGGCGCGGAAACTCCTGGGCCAGTATTTTTCGGGGAACAGCGCGGTGTGGTTGTAGATGGCGAACGTCAAGTGGTTGGGGATGAGGTCTTTGCCCGACGAACGGATATCGACTGGGTAGAAGTAGGTGAACTCGTTCTTGAGTGTGTCGAGCTTGTCGTGTGGGATGGAAGTGTTCTTCGGGTACGCGGTTTCTTGACCAAAGATGAATTCCCAGACCTCGTCGGTCATCTGGTCGGCGGTGATGCCAAGTGTACCGGGTTTGCTGCCGTCGAAGGTTCCGCCTGGATACAGTATTCAAGGTCCGATCAGTCCGGTTGTATTTCGGATACTCAATTTGCAGAGAACGCACCGTGAAGGAGATGAGAGACGGTGTAATAGCTCATGTAGATCGTTGAATCACTGAGCGACTCGACGAGGAACTGCGGGTCCCAAGGAATCTTCGAGCCAAGACCATACGTTCTCGCACACGCCCACTGATTCAACCAGTTAAGCACGCCTTGGAACGCGTGTCTGGTCTCAGTCGAGTAAGTTTCCATCTGAGCCAAGCACCTGCAAAAGAAGGTCAGTCACCCCTCTCCAACCCCGTGAACAGGTTAAACGTACTTCTCGGCCTGCTCCTTCCAGCTCGCCTCTCCATAATCCAAATAATACTGATCCAACAGCGCCACAACACACTCATCCCCACTTCGACTAATAACCAACCCCTCGGGCTCACAATACGCAAATGCCAACCCTGCCTCAATCATCTTCGCTCGGACTTTCGGTTTCGCCTCTTGAACGGACAGTCCCTTGAACTCTCCAACGGACATCGTGCCCTGGTAAAAGCCCTCCTTGTACGCCAATTCTTTCGCTTCGGCGAGCTGCTTGACGTCTTTTTGGGACTGGATTTTCAGCTTTTGGATGAGCGCTGGGGCGGTCATTTCGCCGTACGTCGGGGTGCTGAGGACGGGGATTGGTTCGGGTGCGACCCACTCGGGTTTGACTTTGTAGAATTCGGGCTTCTTCTTGAGGTCCATCAATGTGGCGTAGTCGTCGGGAGAGTCTGAAGGTACGGAGGTGACAACGCCAGTACCCTTGTGGTTTGCGAAGCCAGGCTTGTCAGTACGGTTGATTAACGAGTGCAACATACCCATACCTTTGTTGCGAGGACATTGTCCATAGGGAGAACGTACACGTCCGGGTTGATAGCGAATGGAGCTTTGACCTTGGTACCGATGAGTTTGGAACCTTCGATCTCGGCGAGCTGGTTGACTTGGTGTGCTGGAGAGGTGATGCCCTGGAAAGCCATGTTGCGAGCCGCGCGGTAGGTGCAGAGGTAGACGTCGGTTTCGTTGACGGGGAACAAACCATACTTGATGCTCGTTCCGACGAAGCAGTTGGTCTGACCGTACCTGTGGGTTCGCCCAACGCTTAGTCCCAGACCTTGTATGACGGGGATGGAGCGGAAAGCGAGCTTACATAGTCTCGGGCCTCAAAGTCGCAGCAACCAGATACACTTTCTTCCCAGCAACGACATCCTTCAACGCTGCCGCAGCCTCGGGACTCCACTCGACAACCTCGATCTTGAGACCAGTGTACTCCTGCGGGTTAAGAGCTTCACCGGATTGTCGGTCATGGTCCATGCAAGGTTGACCGTCTTTAGGGCTGTAGATGGTGTAGCGTTCGCCGAACTTGATCTTCCCGAGGGTTCGGAGCTTGTTGATCTGCCAGCGGACGAAAGCGTCGTAGTATGGGTTGGCGTCGGTGGTGATGAACGAGCGACGCCAGTCGACTCGGAGACCTGCGTCGGAGCAATCTTGCTGTGATACGAAACGAAGGATTGGGTAAGCACTTGGGGGTAAATGGGAGAAGGAGGGGGATTCACCTTGGTGATGGGAGGGAAGTAGCTCAACCAGTAATACGGATCCGCAAACTTTTTGATCTCCTCGCGGGGGACTCCGATTGACTCCATGATTTGGAATTGGTAAGTCAGACCGGTGGCCTTTGCAGCGACCTTGCCCTTCTTAGCGCGGTCGACAGCGGAGGATTGTTCTGCCTGGACTGGTGCCGTAGCATCCGTTGCTGGTGGATCGGGTTCGTCTTCCGTGTAGCGTTCAAAGTTCTCGCCGAACAGTTCGATCTCGCGAACGAGCTTGTCAGAGGCGGCCTACGTGATTGGGGGTGGAGCTGGTCAGCGAGGGTTGAGTCCCCTCCACAGGCTCGTACGACGCACCTTGATAGGCATACCCGTGCAATGCATCCCGACAGGGAAGAGAGCGCGCTTGCCCAACATCCTCTGGTAACCAGCGTTGAACTCGATCTTGGATATGGAAAAGCCATGGCCGAGATGGAGAGAGCCGTTCATGTACGGGTAAGGGAAGGTGCCGAACCATTTTGGCTGGGATTCACGTTCGGCTGGCGGTGGTGCGTCTATTTCAAAGAGGTGTTCGTCCTTCCATCGCTGCTGATACTTCTTCTCGAGACCGACGAGAAAGTCGCGTTTGTCTGTCTGTGGGATGTAAAGGTGAGCGTTGAAGACAAGCAAGGGTGTGTCAATGAGGTGGACATGCCTTGACGAGCTCGATGGGACCTTCTGTAGCCATTTGACGGACTGAGCAGCGAGAGAGAAGGGGGGGAGACCTAGACGGTCGGAAAAGGAGACGAGTGAGTGCGAGAATGATGATCTGACTCTGATTATAATTTATGATTAAAGAGATTAGGTTGCAGAAGGTCCAGAGTCACAACACAGTCGACATTCGAACTTTTCGGGTCAGCTGGACCCTGAGCACAGCCACACCCGTGACCCAACCCCTTTTTCACAGTGAGGGAACACGAAAGGACGAAGAGGCGTAGACCATATCAGGATAGCATAAACTCACTCAGGATCGCTACAGATCAGAAGCAAGAAATCAGTTTCTTGTACCGCCTTTTCCAGCCATATAATAAGTAGGTCATTTAGGTTTGTATGTACCAACTCCAAACCACAACGAATTTATAGCCGCAGGCTGATCAAACGCCCAACAGATGACGACGATGATATAGATCTCTCCCAAGCACGGGATAAAACAAAGGGAGAGCCCCAAACGTGCTTCATAATGACAAAGGACTGTGGCGGGTGGGGTTTGCAGAACTCGACCTTTGCTTGGTGTAGGACGCATATACGCCGCCGAGGGCTGAAGGAACCAACCCTGCACCACTTCCAGCTCCCGTACACTCCACCTATGTGAGGAATGCATAGTCTTACTCGTTATGGACTGCTCGGAGCTGAAGCACTGAATGGGGGTTCGCTGACTACACGTCTCACGTGATTGTTTCATAACCTTTGGAACAAACTCACCACCCTTGCGCCGTTTACTGCGTCCGCTGACTATGAGGACAGATTGGACCGCCGTAGTCAATCCGTTCACACAGAATGGCAAAGTTACTTCGCGTTTATATAAAGTTAGAATGATAATAAAGTAATAATTAACGAATATAAGGTATTACGAAGAAGCTAGCTAGTTATCACCGGCCTTGACCTTGGCCTGACGTCCTCCGAGGGTTATGGACTGGTGGGGCCTGAGGGGCCAAGAGCATTTGAACCTGTGGTCCCCACTCTTTCAGGAGCTTTAAAATCGAATTCTTCTGCTTTAGCATACCTGCCAACTATGTAGACCCCGACCGCGACTCACATTCTGGTATTCCGTGTCTATTCTATCCAGAGCCTCCCCACACTCTTTCAAATAATAATCATCGGGTTTCGACTGTGACCTACTTTCGGAGGTCTCGTACCGCTTCAGAAGGATTTTGATGGCCCTCCAGAGACTACATGTGGATGCGAGCAAAATTTAAAAAAGAGCCAGACACACGGTCAGAGAAAAAACGGCTTCAATCCAGGGAGGAAATCCTTACTATGCAACTCGTCTGGGATACACGTCTATCCGGTGACAGGGGCAGGTCCTCTCATTCATTTGTGGGTGCAACGAATGGAAGTTGGATATCGGTTCCCATTTGCTCAGTCGCGCGTCGAGAGCGTCTGACACCTCCTTGGGAGTACTGTAGTGTTGCATAGCGGAACAGGGGGATGACAGAAGGTAGATGATTAAGGGTGAGGGCAGAAGCTAGCTGGGGAGGGTGGGGCCGGTGGGTGGAAATGAAATGGAGAGCGAACGAGCGTCTCCGCTCAGGGTATTTAACCGTCGGCCAAGAGCGATGAGCGATCGAGAAGTTTTTGTTGGATATCCGAGCGTCACCGAGTATTGTTGGTTTCCGTTGGTCGCGCAACGAGGTGTATGAGTGAGCTTTTTTGCTCGACAAAAGAAACGGTGGCAAACGAGTTGTTTTCGCGCGCTTTGGCTTTACCACGTACACGACTTCAAACGAGCATCCGCTAGACCTGCTTCACTCAGCTTGTAGCCGTGAGTCCTATGCGTCGACCAGAGGGGCGATGCCAGAGCTTTATGCGTACCCTGTCTAGGCCGGTACCTCGGTGGACTTTGGACCTCTCCGGACAGCCTCCTCGAGTATAGTATCTGAATGCACCGTTTTGTCCAAATGTCCTTTGACGTGCTATGGTCTTCCGTAGCATTAGCCGAAGGTCGGACCGCTGTCGATGAGGGAGCAATGAAGCTCACATGATCATGATGAACCTCGCGGAAAACCCACGTAATCAGGCGTTTGGGATAACACTTTGGGACTTGACACGGACTGATGAGATTGTCAATACATGGGCGGGGTATAATCAGTGAGGCTTGTACGTCCCGTCGGAAGTACAAACCACCATATATCCTAGTGTTCCAAGGGGAGGCGTAAGAGAGATGAGTACACTGACTGCGCTCCTGCGGAGCCTCATGATTATGCGAAGAGGTGTCCAACATATCAGGAGGGAATGAACTCCTTGGCTTCCGGATAGAGCAGAAGCACAAAATCAAGGTCAAGCCACATGTCTTCCATCCATGCTTCCACCCATGTAAGGGGGACATTCAAGTTTGTTCGAGGGATCCGACTTCGATGTCTAACGCCAGAAGCTCCGTCTCCTAAGCTCATGATAACTCGGGAGTACAGTTTCTCATCAAGTTTGTCTCAGCTAATCTCTCTTTCCAAATGAGTTAGATTTACCGTCCACCTTGAAGGAGCAATCCTAAAGCAATTTGCATGACTTGAGGTACGCCTCGAATCCGTTTTTCATGTGGAGCTCCTCAGGCTCCCCACGAAGATCATCTAATGAGCACTGCTTGTACTCTCCAGCTCTCTTAAGTACATCTTTGACCAAGTCAGTTCAATAATGAGCCCACGAAGCTGTAGAAAGTCGTCGATGAAAACGCTCGCGGACTTTTTGGATCGATTCGAAGTGGGACGTACTCGGAGAAAGAACCGCCCAAAGTCCCTGACTACATAGCTCGCATGAGCTCTTTGTATGCCGGTGCATGTGGAGCGGACTATATGGGCTGTCTGCCGTCCAATTGATTTCATCCTACAATGGCCCTGCAAAGTTTATTAATTTATAGCTGCAGGCTGATCAAACGCAGAGCTAACTGATACAAAAGGTAATACAAAACTATCCCGAGCACGGGATAAAAGAAAGGGAGAGCCCCAAACGTGCTTCATACCGACAAAAGACTGTGGCGGGAGTGGGGTTTCCGGAGCCCGACCTTTGCTTGGTGTATGAAATCGCCGATTGGACGCATACGCCGTCGAGGGTTGGAGAAACCGACCCTGCACCACACCAGCTGCCGTATATTCCACCTATGTGAGTGATGCATAGTCTCACTCGCTGCAGCCCGATCTATCGTGTCGCTCGGAGCTGAAGAACTAAATGGAGGTTTGCCGACAACACGTCTCACGTGATTGTTTCATAACCTTCGGAACAAATTCACCATCCTTGCGTCGCGATCGTAGTGGGTCCGCTTAATATGAGAACAAATTCGACCACCGTACTCGATTCGTTTACACAGAACGGCAAAGGTATTTCGCGTTTCTATGGAGTTAAGATGATAACAGGGTAATAATTCACGAATATAATGTGTTATATTCCGTCAGTTATCACCGGCCTTGACCCTGGCCGGACGTCCTACGAGGATTCTTCTTGAGGGAAAAAGAGCATTCGAACTTGCGGTCTCAACAATTTGAGAAACTGTAAAGCAAAACTCTGCTTTAGCGTACCTGCCGACTAGACCTCGACCGCGCGCGACTCACGTCCTGGTATTCCGCTTCCATTTTATCCAAAGCCTCCCCACATTCTTTCAAACACTGATCTTGAAGGTGCGACTGTGACGTGCTTTCGGAGTTCTCGTAGTACCGTCTCAGAAGGCCTTCGATCTCCCAGATTTGACTACATGTGGATGCGAGCAAAATTTTTAAAGGAGCCAGACACGTAGTCAGAGAAAAATAGCTTCAATGCAGGGATGAAATTCTTACTCTTTAGCTCGTGTGTGATGCGCGTCTATCTGCTGACAAGGGCAGGTATCCCACGGTCCATGCATCCAATGGAAATAGTATAGCGGCCTCCATTTCCTCATTTGCGCTATGAAAGCGGTCCACACGTCGTCGGGAGTATTGTAGTGTTGCATAGCCGAACAAGGGAATAAGAGAAGAGAGAGAAGTTAAGCAGTAGCTAGCTGGAGAGAGTGGGACCGGTGGGTGGAAATGAAATGGGGACGGAAGGAGCGTCTCCGCTCAGGGTATTTAACTGTCGGCCAAGACCAAAGGCAAAGCGACGAGCGATCGAGAAGTCTTTGTTAGATATCCGGGTACCACTGAGTATTTTTTGGTTTCCGTTGGCAGCGTAACAAAAGTGTGTATGAGTGAGCTTTTATGTTCGACAAAAGAAATGGTGGCAAACGAGGTTTTTTCGCGCGCCTTGGCTTTACCACATACACGACTTCAAACGAGCATCTGCTAAACTCTGCTTCACTCAGCTTCTAGACGTGAGTCCGACGTGTCGACCAGAGGGGCGATGTCAGGGCTTTATGCATACCCCGTTTGGGCCCGTTCCTCGATAGACTTCGGACCTCTTCGAACAGCCTCCGGGACTTAAGTACAGGCATCATCTGAATACTCCGTGTAGTCCAATATGTTTTTTGACATGCTATGGTCTTCCGTCGCATTATTCGAAGGTCGGCCCGTTGTCGATGGCGGAGCAATGAAGCTCACATGATGAAGCGAGCGGAAAGACAAGAATACCCACGTAATCAGGCGTTTGGGATATCAACTTGTGACTTGACACGGGCAGATGGGACTGTCAACACATGGTCAGGCTATAATCAGTAAGGCTTGTAGGTCCCGTCAGAAGTACACACCAGCATATACCCTGGTGTTCCAAGGGGAGGCGTAAGAGAAATGAGTACACTGACTGCGCTCCTGCGGAGACGGAGTGGTGCGCGAGTGTGAATGAGATTTCAAATCAGCATTGAGCACCTTGATTTAGCGACCGAAGAGCAAATTCTTGCAAATGAAATGATTCACAGGATTTTCAGGAGGAAGAGGTGTCCAACATATCAGGAGGGAATGAACCACTTGGCTTCTGGATAGAGCAGAAGCACAAAATCAAAGTCTAGCCACATCTATTCCACTCATGTAAGGGGGACATTCAAGTTTGCTCGAGGAATCCGACTTTGATTTCCAACGCCAGAGGCTTTGACTCCTAAGCTCTTGATAGCTCGGGAGCACAGTCTTACATAAAATTCGTCTCAGTTCGTCTCCCTTTCCAAAGGAGTTGGATTTACCTTCCACCTTGGAGCAGTAATCCCGAGGCAATTTGCATGATTTGAGGTCCGCCTCAAACGCGTTTTTCATGTGGAGCTCCCCAGGCTCACTACGAAGATCCTCTAATTATAATGAGCACTGCTTGTGCTCTCCCACTCTTTTGAGCACATCTCTGACCAAACCGGCTTAATAATGGGCCCACGAGGCTACAGTAAGTCATAGATGAAAACGGTCGCAGACCTTTTGGATCGTTTCGAAGTGGGACGCACTCGGGGAAACGACCGCCAAAGTCCCTGACTAGCTCTCATGAGCTCTTTTTTCCGGTGCATGTGGAGCAGACCATATGGGCTGTCTGCCGTCCAAATGATTTCATCATACAATGGCCCGGCAAAGTTTATTTATTTATAGCTGCAGGCTGATCAAACGCAGAGCTTACTGATACCGAAAATAATACAAATCTCTCCCAATCACGGGATAACAGAAAGGAAGAGCCCCAAATGTTCTTCATGCCGACAAAGGACTGTGGCGGGTGGGGTTTCCGGAGCCCGACCTTTGCAGGGTGTATGAAATTGCCGATTGCACGCATACGCCGTCGAGGGTTGGAGAAACCGACCCTGCACCACACCAGCTGCCGTATATTCCACCTATGTGAGTGATGCATAGTCTCACTCGCT
>WSUB01000021.1:220711-359340 GCA_019633425.1 Tulasnella sp. 424
GGTTGGAGAAACCGACCCTGCACCACACCAGCTGCCGTATATTCCACCTATGTGAGTGATGCATAGTCTCACTCGCTACAGACCGATCTATCGTGTCGCTCGGAGCTGAAGAACGGAATGGGGGTTCGCTACACGTCTCACGTGATTGTTTCATAACCTTTGGAACAAACTCACCACCCTTGCGCCGTTTAGCGAGTCCGCTGACTATGAGGACAAATTCGACCGCCTTCGATCCGTTCACACAGAATGGCAAAGTTACTTCGCGTTTATATGAAGTTAGAATGATAATAGGGTAATAATCAACGAATATAAGGTATTACGAAGAAGCAGCTAGCTAATCATCACTGGCCTTGACCCTGGCCTGACATCGGGTTATCGACTAGTGAGGCTTGGAGGTCCAAGAGCATTTGAACCTCCGGTCCCCACTCTTTGATGATCTGTAAAACAAAACTCTGCTTTAGCGTACCTGCCGACTAGACCTCGCCCGCGCGCGACCCACATTCTGGTATTCCGCTTCTATTTTATCCAAAGCCTCCCCACAGTCTTTCAAATACAGATCTTGGAGGTGCGACCGTGACGTGCTTTCAGAGCTCTGGTACCGATGTAGAAGGACACCGATCTCAGACAAGAGACTACATGTGGATGCGAGCAAAATTTTGAAAAGAGCCAGATACATAGTCAGAGAAAGATGGCTTCAATCCAGGGAGGAAATCCTTACTATGAGACTCGTCTGTGATGCACGTCTATCTGTTGACAAGGGCAGGGATCATCCATTTGTGGATGCAACTTATGGAAGTCGTATAGCGGCCCCCATTTCCTCATTTGCGCGTTGAGAGCGGTTCTCACGTCGTTGGGAGTATTGTAGTGTTGCATAGCCGAACAATGGGATGAGAGAAGAGAGAGAAGATTAAGCAGTAGCTAGCTGGAGAGGGTGGGGCCGGTGGGTGGAAATGAAATGGGGAACGAAAGAGCGTCTTCGCTCAGGGCATTTAACTGTCGGCCAAGACCAAAGGCAAAGCGACGAGCGATCGAGAAGTTTTTGTCGGATATCCGAGCGTCACTGAGTATTTTGGTTCCCGTTGGCAGCGTGACAAAAGTGTGTATGAGTGAGCTTTTTTGTTCGACAAAAGAAACGGTGGCAAACGAGGGTTTTTCGCGCGCCTTGGCTTTATCACATACACGACTTCAACGAGCATCTGCTAAACCTGCTTCACTAAGCTTATAGACGTGAGTCCGATGCGTCGACCAGAGGGGCGATGCCAGAGCTTTATGCATACCCTGTTTGGGCCCGTACCTCGATAGACTTCGGACCTCTCCGAACAGCCCCGACTTAAATACAGACATCATCTGAATATTCCGTGTTGTCCGAAATGCTATTTGACGTGCTATGGTCTTCCCGAGCATTAGCCGAAGGTCGCACCGTTGTCGATAAGAGGTAATGAAGCTCGCATGGTGAAGCGAGCGGAAAGACGAAAAAACCCTAATCGGGCGTTTGGGATACGAGTTTGTGACTTGACACGAGCAGATGAGATTGTCAATACATGGGCGGGCACTGCCCTATGTAGTCGGTCAGGCTCGTAGGTCCCGTCAGGAGGACAAATCGCTATATATCCTGGTTTGCAACGTCATTCACCACTCGCTCAGCTCTCCGTCAACACAGGAACGCAGTCAGTGTATTCATATCTCTTACGCCTCCCCTTGGAACACCAGCCTGGAGCCCCTTGATTTAGCGAATGGAGAGCAAATTATTGCAAATGAAACGACGCATGTTGTTTTGAATAATATGGGAGGGGGTTCCTGAATGACTCGTGTTTTCACAATAGAACGGTGGCGGTAGCGGTGTTTTTGCGTTTCGTGTATCGGGTGCTCACACGCACGTCGTCAAGTAAGCAACCTCAGAAATCCCTCATCAAAGTTTAGGGAAATGCCCAGACAGTCCGAACCTTGCGAAATGCTGTGCTACAGGCGTAACACACTCGGCACGTGTGATGGGCGTTCCGTTACCAAGTCCATAGAGGTGACGTCAAACTCATGCAAGTTGTCGGATTTGTTAACAGGAGAATAATATTGACGACTTAAAGATATTTGGTTTTTAGTAGGGCCTCTGATAGGTCTCAGGATGCCATTTTAGACGTTCAGTGTACCTAACTGCGACAGGCTGAGAGCGGTTGGCGGAGCGAACGTGAGAATGCTCATTTGTCAGCGGCTGTTGCACGGATCCCCGAAGTTGTGTCCAGATTTCGACCATCCCTCCCTGCCCGCATATACCCCCATTGAAGGGGCACTTTTCTACTCCGCACTGAAGACACCGGCATACTCTTCTTTATTCGCCGAGTGTCTGAGACCAGACAGCGTTCGACAGGCAGAAGAGGTCCTCTTTCAGCCTAAACCGCTGGGAACAGTCAACGCGCCTGCCTGTTGCAGAATGCGAACTGCATGGAATGCAGCATACATAGATTGCTATTAATTTACTACTCGATACTTGCTGGACTAGGTGCGCTGGCGGTTCTGGTCATATATTCTACGATTCTGACGTTCCTGAAATTCCCTCCTGCAGGTCCGCTTAACACCGCCTCAAGCCAATTCGATGCTCGCGCTAACGGGCTCTCCGAGATTCCTGCCTCCTTCGCTCACACCCAAATTCCAGTAATTACCCCATCTAACCGATCGTGTGGAGCTTGGCGGACTAGAACCTGTGCAGCAGTCTAGCAATGTGCTACCCGATCGAGAAGTTTTTCCCGACGGCGCTGATTCCCTTCTATTGACTTGCGGGACCGGGTCAACGGACTGTAAGGCTAACTGCAACTTCATCAGACTCACTTATTCCACTGCAACTCGGTTGAGTTTTACACAAGCATGGGGAATGGAGTGAGGTGCTAATGCGGAATTAGTTCGTCAGTCAACGACATCACGCTGCGTGAGTCTCAAAAGCCACTCCCAAACCTTCCGGAAATATCTAACCGACTGTTTTCTGGCGTTCCTGGCCCTGAATCATTAGCTTCCGACGCGACAAGTTCGCGCGCTGGCTTGGAGCCGCCGCCTTCCGTAGTAGCTGTTTAGCGGTCGACCGCGGGCCCGCCCTCCGTGGAACCCCCAGACTAGCTCTGTTCCAAAGTCGGGAGACGCGTTCTTCAAGACATGAATATTATTCTAAAGCCGCTCGTTTTCTATACGTGAAGCGAGCTATGCAATATAAGGAGGGCAGCAATGAACCATCAGCACTCAGCATCAGCCCTTCAGCTCACTCTGAACTCCTCAGCAGACCTCATCTCATCCATTCCACTAAAACACTCAAATAACACTCTTCCTTTCTCTGATGTCTTCTGCTTCTACCTCTTCGTCTGGCTCTCCCGTATCTGCAACTCCACTCACCTTAAACACCTTGAACCGTACGTCCCTATCGTAGCGTCTCACTTCCTCCGCTCACAGACACACTATTTCATCACTTTAGGTTACTTCATGGAGCTTCACAACATGCAACAGCGCGGAGAGATCGCTTACAAGGAAGATATTACCCGACAAGGGACCGCGAACGCGCCCACATGGTCTTGCTACATCACGAGTGAGTTGCAATCGGCTTTCTTTCTCTCGGATCCTCTGACTTTATCTTCTATTAGTTGAATCACTTCACCCAACATATAATCAGGCCAAGGTCGGGGAGACATATTGGGATAACGCAGACAAGAAACAAGCTGCTCGGGATCTTGCTGCCAGGCTGGTCTTGCAAAACATCAACTTCGGCGGCATTGTGCACTGAGACCCTTACGGAGTTCCAAAAATGACCACTTGCCACTTACAATCACCAGAAGGGCCCCATTTGCGTCTTGCGTTGTGTTTAGTGACTCGTGTCCCAGGCACCACCGCCCTCGTTCGTTTGACTTTACATTCCGGAGTGATACATTCATTTTTATAGTAGCGTATTCTATCTACTCGTAATAGAGCCCTTGACTTCACGCCCTTTCTTTATCTTTTCTCGTGTATCTCCCTCAGCACTCCAAGATCAAGGATCCCGATCTCCCCGCTTTTCAAACCCACAATGAGGTAATCTCCCAAACAAACCATGGTCGTATACATTGCTTCCGCGCCCTGTCCTGACCTCCATGCATCTGGGAGCCAGCATAGCCTCGTACTGTTTGACCCCACAATCTCCCACAAGCCCCCATCCGGATCAAGTCTTATGATTGCAAGCTCCATTCTTCCGGCTGCGCCTTTTCGAAGATGTGAAACGGGTGCATTCTCCAGCGTCTGAACGAGTTCCAGAGTTTCTGTTTCTAGTACGTGGGCAGAGAAACCGGATTTAGGTCTGCTTCGTACAAGGGTGTGAGACTCATCTGGGTAAAAGAGGCAGCTATCAGCTCCTAAACCCAATTCGGGTCGATTGACCGTAAGAATGGCAGTTCCTTCTGCAACGTCTGAGATTTGAACTTCGCACTGCAAGCCGGTCGCTGCGACCGAGAATATGCGAGTACCATCCTGCGAAAATGTCAACGAGATAACAGGGTACCGAAATCCGGTTATGGTGTTCTGCTGCTCGTACGACTCGGTGCTCTAGATCCAAATACTCCTTCGACCACGAGGTAAGAACGACGAGGCAAGTAACGATCCATCCTGGGAGAATACTGTCGCCCCAGTACCTATCAAGTCCCACTTCTTCCCGGTTGACCAGGAAGTAGCGAGCTCCATTGTCTCCGTTCTCCAAAGCTGAACACTGACCACTTCACTCCAACCACCCGTAGCAATCCACTGGCCACCCGGTGAGATTACTGCAAGAAGCAATAGAGTAATCTCCGTTTCGATTTCAGCCAGCGGACTATCGTGTTTGATGTTCCATAATCTCACACGACTTGAATGAAGTGACAGAGAAAGGACGCGCGCTCCATCCTCTGATCCCGATAATGAAGTATGAGTGACAACCTCGGGAGAGGCGCCCTGGTCGCCTAATGTCAATGCGCTACTGAAGTCCCACAAGCGTACAGTGGAATCACTGGAGGTAGTAACAATGTTGCTCCCGTCTCCCGAAAAGGCCATCGAATTGACTTTACCGGAGTGACCTGTGAGGGATGCCAACAGGGTCCAATTTTCCAAGGAATAAAGCAGAACAGAATGCGCTACCACATTGCTAGATTGCGAAACTAGGGCAACGTGAACCCCATCGGGAGAGAGTGCTAGGTGCGTGGTGTAAGGAAGAACGGTAATTGAACGAAGCATGGTTCCTTCATCACAATTCCAGAAGCAGATCTCTCGATCTGCCAATGATATAAGTATATTAACATTGCCTTTCATGAAGGTCATTTCATATGCCGCAGAATATGTGTGACGCCCCAGGTTTCTGGCTGGCTCTTTCGCACCCAGTTGCCAAAAGGCAGTCGAGCGATCCACTGAGCCAAATCCAACCCAGAGGCCGTCCTGGGAGATCGCAAGAGCGGTCAGTGGATGTTTTCTATCCAGGTGGTGGGTCGATACCAAGGCACATGTTGCTGGATCCCAAATCCTCAGCACGCCGTCCTCCCCTGCTGTTAAGATGCGGCTGTCGCTTTGAAGGATATGAATGCTACCGATAGAGCCTTGGAGCTCGGAAAGCTTCCCAAGAAGGGCTCCCGTAACCACGTCCCAAACGTGAACACTTGAAGTAGATTTTTGGATACCGATATCGCAAAGCTTGCGCTCCGCGAACAGGCCAGTGCGGTTACCTGGTCTTCGTGACCAACGTATGAACCAACCTCCGTAGATGTGAACGCGTTCCAAACTTGAAGAAGGTGTCCATTTTCCGATGTACCGGCAGCAATGATGTACTCCGCACCAGCAGTAAACGCAGCACAGTACGGGGCATGGACGCCTCGCAAAACGGAAATGCATGGGTCCCAGCCGGACGAGACTCCCCTTACTATGTATTTCGGCCCCATTTCGTGCATGTATTGCCGCCTCAACGCACTTTTTGGAGCATGATGTAGTCCGGAGGCGTATAATTGTCCGGCGCCGCGCTGCAAAGCTGGCTTCAAGTGGAGGAGGAATCGAATTGCATCCGACACAAGCTCCTTGGTCAGGGATTTAGGTTCGTAGACGCCCTGCCAGTTTCGTTAATCACAGGTTGAACCGTGCCACGGAGAAAATACTCACGGAATACCATGCTCTGATTGACCTTAGAGCCGTGATCGCAGTATCAATTTGGTCCATGAGGCTTAGAGCCTCCATCCACACCAACAATCGAGTGTGAAAGAATTGATCTAGAAGACGCAAAAGGTTGGAATTATCCGTACGAGCACTCGCCACGTGAGAGCTGAAATAAATGCAGCAATATTGCAAATGCCGCTGAAATGCGTCTTTAACGCGCGCCTCCAGGTCAACTATCTCCGAATTCAGTGTCCATGAATTGCCGCATTCCGTTGGATCTCGCTTCAACGATGAAACAAGGTGTTCGATGCACAATATGGCAATGAAACTGTGGCCTGTAGGCGGATCGACACGGAAATGAGGGTCGGAGCATCTGTCGATATCAGTAAGGAAGTCTCGGAAAGACGGATGCAGTACCCGAATCTGCCCATCGACTGATTCCGGGACCAGCATTACGGAATGCAAATGCAGTAAGGAGCGCCTCACACGTCCGGGGCGAAGGCGGAGTAACATCTCCAACGGACCAGAAGGTAAAGGGTCAACGATGAGAACAATGGTTCCGACAACCTCTCTGAAGTGGGCTGCAGCCTCCTCACGGTCGTCCTTATCATCCGGGAGGGATCGCCCGAGAATTTGTAAGTATAATTGATCTACTTCTCTGTATCGCGACCGCTCTCTTGGGGGTTTCTGTTCTAATAGGAGGTCCAGGCGACCTTGCGGGTCGCAAACCTTCGGGTCCCCAGCAAATTTTATCGCCGTTGCTGCGAAAATAAACAAGGTCCCCGAATTCTGAACCAGCATCCGAACTTCTCGGTCCGTCGGCCAGGGTATCTCCAGCTCGCAGTTTGCAGCAATCTCATTCAGGTGGTGACGAAGGTACAGCTCGATGTCAGCTTCGACAATGGAGTCCTCGATATCTTGGAGGATGCAATGGTGAGAGATTTGTCGGAGGATTGGCAACTGGAAGGTGTTTCGGATGTGAAGCTCAGGCCGACTCGTGACAAGCACCTTTAGGTTAGTAGGGATCCGGGGTATCTCGGCCGCCCAGAGCGTGAGGATCTCTTTAGCTCCTGTTTCTGGGTCACATTCGTCGAAGGCATCGAGGATAATGACGACTGTGCGATCGCTGGACCCCCAAGCGATTAGAGGTTCGACGACCAGCTTGTCAACCTGTTGTCGCATAGTCGCATAGCCCACATCTGGGTGACGTTCAAGGGAGTCAGCAATGAGCCGCTTGAGTTGGGGATCAAAGGTTGCGAGTTGAAATGCAATGGTTGGAAATACTAAAAGAGCGTTCCGACGGTTTGCTTCGTCTCGGGAAAAAAAGAAGCTAGCACCGAGCCGAAACTTGGCATCTTCGCGCTCAGCGACTGTCTGCGCGATGGTTGACTTTCCAACGCCGGCGGCGCCACGGAGCCAGTAGATGGGTTTTGTTCGATCTGTACTCTCAATCCAATCTGCAATATCTTGGAGTGTGTTGCGACGGGTCCCTTCGAAGCAGCTGCGGGCATCATTTCGGGCTGCCGAATCGTGCCGTGCGTGAGCACGGGGAAGATCCTTGATTAACTGCGACTGAGCTATGGATGATTGTCAAATAGAATTATTAATCAAAATTAATAGGAGCTTACCAAATGTGAGAGCCTCGGTTTGGCCAGCCTACAGCAGAATTCTATTATTAAGGAGTGGAAACGGTCCAACGAGCATGCTCACTAGTAAGGCTGAGGCCGCCTGATCTAACCGCTCCCCAATTTTTTCCAAATCGGTTGATACCCCTTGACGTAGTTCTGTGATCGCGATCTCGCTCGCAAGCCCTCCACTCATCTGGATATGTTATGGCTTCAGTCGGCTGTGTCGGGCGTGTAAAGGGGAACACCCACCATGAACGCCTGAATACTTCTATCTAATTGGCGATTTAATATGAGAAGCAATTCAGTGTCGTCTTGGTTGTTGAGGAACCTCTGCCACCTGCCACGGGTGGCCAGACCTTCCGCTTCCGATTTTAGTTTTAGGATATCGCTGAAATGACTTGTCAGTTCCACTATAAGTATCAGAGGTGTATTCTTATTACTTGGTAAGAGAAGAAAGCCGCTGATTGAGTTCTAGGGTTACATACGCCGGGTTGGTCGTTATCGCAGTTCTTAGAGGGGCGATGATTTCATCATGAAGGCGCAGGATGCTTTCGGTAAAAGCAACAATCTCGTCTTGGTTGCCCCTCATGTTCTTAAAGGCGGCATTAGCAAACATGGAATCTACGATTCAGACGTGGATTGAACTTGCTCTGGCAGCTGCCACTACCTCCAAAACTCCCCCAACGGCGGCTTCCAGTCCAGGAACACCTAGACCAGACACCGAAGCCTTCACAATTTTAAGAGTGGCGTGAAAAGTCGCTAGTGCTGTATCATTCGATGGCGGCCCAGGCGAGTGAGGACCTGAGGATCCGGAAAGGCCTAATTTCTCCCGAACTTTCCTTCTCATGGCGAATGTCTTCGCGAACAAAGCTGTAAGGTGTTATAACGGAGAGTTGATCAAACGCAACGTTGGACGGTCGGCTCGATGGAAAAGTAGGGAGGGAAGTGAATCTGCCTCGTGGCAACCTCATGATTCGGACCCTGACGAACCTATCAACATCGACGACACCAGGAATGGCAATCGTCCGATTGTGAGGAGGGACCTCGCGAAGATGGCATCAAGCCCTCAACTTAACTTAGTTGCATCGTTCGACACTCGGAGCATTGCATCCTTAAAGACGCAATTATATCAGGCAAGGCGGATCGGCTGGCATTCCCCATCGACGGCCGGACGTTAGCATAGACAATTCTCTATAATCCTACAGACCACTGTATCCTACGATTTAGTTCGAACGTGAGCGAGTAAACTCACAGAACAGCCATCACTACTCACAGAATAATGGAGTCACTTGCCGGAGTGTAAGGGTTTGTTGAACGCTTGTTATCGAGCCTTTAATGCCCCACTGGATCTCAGCCCTTCGTAGACCTGTACGGCTTCCTTGACCCATGGTAACCTGAAGAAGTCACTTCTCCTGAGATCCTCATCCCGGACACCACGGCCATCGTCGCCCAAAATGACCTCCAGGTCCCTTGACTGGGACGCAATCCACGTTTGGATGAACTTCTGCGGATCTTCGGCGAAGGACGTGAGAAAGTCCCGTTTGAGTTTTGAATTTCGAATCGATTGAGCAGCTTGGGCCAGCTATATTGTGATCAAGGGCTCAGAAAAGATGTACAGCTCTTGGGTGGTGCGTGGCAAACCTCGTCATCCAAAGTGGAAATCGCTGCCTGAGCTTCAGAACTGTAGCTTAGCAGAGCTTGGTTCATCTTCTGCTTTAGGAACACATCATCTAGATCGACATCGATGTCAAAGGCTTGCATATTTGGAGCGATGGGCTGCTCTACGCTGATAATGTGGTGGAGGATGACGGGGTCGGGAGGTGCAAGGAACCGATTGACGAGCTCTGGGATGTTATTGAATGGCACTTCAGCAATCTGGAAAGCCTGAGGGTGGTTCTCTCTTTAGACCAGAAGACCAGCGGCGACCATTGGATCCGCTTTTTGCCTACCTGCGCCAGCCGAGGATCAAACTTAATAAGAGTTGGGTGGGCTTTGTCTTGAAGGCCGTTCATTTTGATATAGTTCCAAAGTGCAGCAATGATACCAACGCGGGTGTCCTCCTTGACGCTGATGATATCAGCGAGGGGGTTCATAACCTTGAAGTGCTCCGGAGAATGTTCGAGATGGAGTATTATGCGAGCCTTGACTGACATGTCGCCCTTCCGCTTGATCTCGAACCCATCTTGAGAAGGCTGGTTTGGAAAACGGTGCCACTGCGCAGGATGGTTCAATGACGCTGCTTTTGCTTGGTGGAAGTGCCTCGTACCTCGATGATATTACTCTCATTATACAAAGTGGGATCTTGATCCACTTCGACGATCATACTTTTCAAAAAGGACGAGAACTTCCGCTGCGTGCCTTTGTTGAGTCGTTGAGGCCCACCCTATGTGGAAGGTATGAGAAGACGACACCGGGGCTCCCAACTAGAACTCACATCAAGCAACCTCCCTTCGATTCGCAAAGTCCAGGCAGGAATCCCCTCTCCGGTTTCGAAGTTGAGGCCGCTATTCGCCGTCGGCTCCTGCCACGTTTGTCCGGACATTGAATGTGATAAGAAGACGCGGAGCTTCCGACGAATCTATTTACAAAACTTAGTTAGCTTTCTCGACCGATTGCCCGCGAGTCTTTGCCCCAGAAGAATGATCGTCTCGGATGTGGGTCCTATGCCAGGGGGACTGGGGCCGCTCCCACAGACCAGTTGCTTCTGAAGGGCGAATGAAAGCTCCACAGGATTTCCCGTTCGCGAACATCTTTGCCTTGTAGCGAGGTGTGGTGCTTCACTGGATAAGACATACCTTGACTGGTCTGCCCAAAGCCTCCTGGATTTCCATACGCTTCCGGCTAATCGTCCAGTCAAGACTGCGCTCCATCTCCTGGATTTCATGATATAATGCGCTCTCTTCACTGTGTTGCTTGAGTCCGTTAGAAAACCGCAATAGCTACGCTGAGTATTCAAGCTTACGCGACATCGTCAAGACCAGTGGGAAGCGTGCGATCGACAAGCTTTCTTCGCCTGCTAAATAGTCGGTATTTGGATCCTCAAATTAATTAATGGACTTACTTGAGCTTTGTTGGAGCGGCTGCTTCGTTTACCGCGCTGCTCATCCTGGGGTTCGGTTCAGATCACAAGAAAGGATGTCTTCCCACGGTTTAGAATGTACCGAGTACGCCCTCATTGCCCGCCGCTAGAACCCCCCCCTGGAACGGACTTTCCTTACGTACTTTGTATTCTCTCCTTGCACTCGTTGTAGGGCCCCGGCGAAAACCGGGCCGCGTCTTAACGCCCTTAAGGCAGTTTGTTGCGGTAAAATCGAGATTCTCTCTCTCTCTCTCTCTCTCTCATTGCCCGCCGCCTAACGCCTCAGGAAAGAACCGCAACACACACGGGAGCTTTGACAGAGCCACCAGTTAAGAATAACTCATCCATTCAACCTATCATTCATGGGACCATGCACGAAATGTAGTCACGAAAATTTACCACTACTATAAAAGGCTACTCGTGAACAGCCCCACGCAGTGCCTCGAAATTCAATACCCCTATATCGCCTCCTTCCAAACCAAAAATAAGAAGATCTCCTGACAATACCATATGCTTCACTCGACTAGCTGATCTCAATGTTTGAGGGAGCCAACAAAGGCGACGGGTGCCTGATTTGTCACATTCCCATAGCCTATCACCCTTATCCTCAAGGAACACGAGGCGATATTTTGAGATATCACCCTCAACGCGTCCTGTTGGACTAAAGGGAAATTTTTGGACCTCAGAAAGAGTGTCGGAGTCGATGATGCAGGCAGTAAAGCCGCTAAGGGTAAGTTTGAGCCGCCTGAGACAGAATATCAGCTTGTTATCAGCAAAGTAGTTGCACGATAACGCTGAAGCCCTATCTGGAGCATTCAAAGCTATAATCTGTGCGCCTGACCCAACGTCCCACACCCCATATCCCGCCGTCGACGCATAGAAGAGGCGCGCATTGTCCGTCGAGAAGGCCAGGCCTTCTATATCGTCCTTGTGATGACTGCTGAGGGTCAACTTCTGTCTGTATGACTCTGTGGACCATACTGAGACTTGGTTGGCTTGGAAACCTGGCGCGAGTTGTGACGAGGCTAAGAGGCTTCCATCTCGAGAGAATGCTGCACCGCCGGTACAACTTGCACCCCCAGGCCTGTCCACGGACCAAGTAGCGAGGCATTTGAGATCGGAAGTGCTCCAGAGCCTCAAGCGCTGGGAATCGATGTCATATCCTTCCTCGTTGTAGACTCCAAGGTCCTTGGCCAGGCCTTCAACTACGAAAATCTGGCCATTCGCCGAGCATAAGACGAAGTCGGAATACTCTTCTATCGAGAGGTTCCTGGGAGGACTGTCTGAATTGAGATCCCAAATCCTCAGAGACCGCCCCCTACCGGAGACCGACACGACACACATGCCGTCTTCCGATGCGGCAATGCAGGCATGTCCATAACTTGATTTGGCTTCACTGGAGTCGTGTACACTGGGAAGGCTTCCTGTGCAATCCCATAGTCGTATAGAGCTGTCGTCAGAGGCGGAGGCAAGAGTGGAGCCATCGGGCGAGAATGAAAGCCACTGTACGCCATTGCAATGCCCTTCCAAAACACCCAGGCGACACCATTTCTCCGTATCCCATACTTGAATCGCCTCCCTTTGATACGGTAGAGCCATTCGGGTTCCATTTGGTGCAACTGCTAGACTCGTGACATCGGCCTGGACCTCAAGCACCTTGAGCGATGTCCCCGCACGATAGTCCCACAGGCATATGACGCGGCTGGACGACCCAGAAACTAGGCGAACGTTATCGGGGAGGAAGGCAATGGATGAGTAGTCTTTCGATTGTCCGAGTAGGAGCCTCAGAGGGTCATCCTCGTGCAAGTCCCAAATGCCAATCGCTGCGTCCGTAACGGTAGCGATGATGGAGCCGTCAGGAGACAAGCCCCCTGCGGAGATTTCGCAATCGTGACCGGACCGACAAGAAAGGGGTGCGCCTGTTATCGAATGCCAAGACCGAAGGGTGCCGTCGTCTGAGGTTGTCACGACCATGCTGTCGTCTAGTGTAAAGGTGATGAACGTAACCACATCCGTATGTTCCTGGAGTGTTGCCAAGAGCATTCCTGTGGTTATATCCCAGATTTTGGCGGTCCCATCCTCCGCGGCAGAAGCCACTCGACTCCCATCGTTTGAGAAAGCGACAGACCGGACTCCTCTCGTATGTCCTTCCAGCAGTGCCAGCTCGGCTCCTGTTGAGCTACTGAACACCCGGACATGACCTTCAGAGCTCCCCGCCGCAATCCTCTCTCCGTCCGCTGAGTGGTTGACTGACCACAGTGGATCAGAATCCTCGATAGCGCAGACACAGGTGTCCCACATTGACGGCTGTCCTCTGAGCACGTAGTTGAGAGGTATCGAAGAGGCATAGTGTTGTCTTAAAACACATGGTGGGGAGAATGGCAGGGCGGAGGTGTAAATGTGCCCACTACTCTGCCGAATCCCCGCTGCGAACTGCAAAACGACCCGATGAGCGTCATGGAGCAGATCTCTTGTACGACGAGCAGCAGAGGGGGTTTTCTATAATCACAGGTTTCAGTATATCAATCAATTGATGAATGAGTTACTGTACCTTGTACCATCCTCCCATGATTCGCAACGATGTTATCGCACTATCCGCGTCTCCGAGGAGACTGAGGGTTTCAATCCACACGAGGAGCTTGGTGTCGCAGAAGGAGACGATAAGGTCCGAGAGGGTGGCATTGTTAGGAGAAGCTAGTGACATGTGGGATGCGAAATGAAGGCAGCAATATCGGAGGTGGGGGGGAATCGCGTCCTCTACACGCTTCCGTAGGTCTGGAACCTCAGAGTTGTAAAGCCATGGGTTCCCTATTCCGCAGGGATCCTCCTTGAGTGCGGCCAACATCCGTTTCAAACAGATCTTGGCGAGCCGCGTGTGACTCTCCTCCGGGTTGATGTAGAATTGGGGATCAATGCACCGTTTAGGGTTCGTGAGGAAATCGTGGAATGAAGGATGGAACACCCTAATTTGGCCCTCGAGGACCTCGGGAACGACGAGCACGGAGTGAAGATGGATAATTGCGTTCCTCACTGCCCCCTTGTTGAGTGACAGAAGGGCCTCCAGGGAACCAGAGGAGAGAGGGTCCCGGAGCAGCACGATGGCCTCGAGGATCGTTTGAAAGGCTTGTCGTGTGGTGTCCATATCGTCTTCATCCTCGTCGTCCTCGTCGTCCGTGCCCACTGCGTGTTGTAAGACCTGTGTGTATAAAGCATCCACCTCTTGGAACTTTGAAGTCGCTTTGGGTGCTTCCCGCTTGAGCAACAGGGTCAGCCGCGCCTGAGGATCCCTTCGTTTCCCGCCTGCAATAAACTTGATCGCTGTAGCAGCGAAGATGAACAGAATATCTGCCCTCTTTACAAGTATTCTGAGCTCGAAGTCGGTTGGCCACGGAGTTGGAGTACCGTGCTCTTCGGCGATTTCGTTGAGGCGGTGTCGGAGGAAGAGCTCGATGTCAGCCTGCACGATTGATTTTTCAATGTCGTGAAGAATGTAGGGCTGGGAAATGAGTCGCAGGCTTGGTGACTGAAACTTGGCTCGAATGTGGAGCTCAGGCCGGCTGGTAATGAGGATTTTCAACGGCACCGAAATCCGCCGAAGTTCTGCAGCCCATCGAACAAGGATCTCCTCAGCTCCTGATTCCGGGTAGCATTCGTCCAAGGCGTCCATGACAATAACCAACGTCCTTTTATTGCCCTCCCACGCAGCTAGAGGTTCCGAAATGAGCTTTTGAAACTGCTTCCGCATGACTGCCAGTCCTACGTCGGGGTCCTGCTCCAACGCCTCGGCGACGAGCCTCTTGAGATCCGGGCTGAACACCGCTAGCTGGTAGGCAATCGAAGGATATACGAGTAATGGGTTGCGCCTGTCTGCCTCGTCGCGTGAAAAGAAGAAGCTGGCTCCCAGGCGATGCTTCTCCTCCTCCTCAGCGGCGATGGTGTGTGCGATGGTGGACTTGCCAATTCCAGCAAGACCGCAGAGCCAAAATATTGGGGGCGTATTCGGATCTTGATTGTTGATCCAATTGTAAATTTCGTTCAGTGTGTTCTTCCGAGTCCCCTCGAAGCATCCTCGAGCGTCGCCTCTCGACTGGGAGTCGTAGCGAGCCTGCGCGCGCGGAAGGTCACGTAGAAGCTGCAGCTGGGCTGTAATAAAGGTGGAGGCGTTAGGGCACAGGAAAATCATTCTTAGTCAATACTTACCTGCACTGAGTAGCTTTGTTTGATTATCCTATGGACATGGCGATGTCAGCAGACAGACTGACGAGACCTTTATTCAGACTAACAGAAGCCGCTGCACCCGACTTTTGAAGATTATCCGAAATGACGTCCAGTTTGCCAGAGAGTTCTTTCCGCGTAGTGTGGACGGCGTCTTCAGTTTCCGAGACGCTCGATAGGACCCGACCAAATCCTCCCCTTGTCTCCTCCTTCATATCTTGCATCCCCGACTCCGTTCTCTCAGAAGATGCAGCTATCGATAGAACCTTTCCGGACAATTCACTGTGTGCTTCTTGCAAATATGTCTTGGTTTCCTGAATCGTAGCTTCCGTCCTGGAGAACCCTTGCTCAACGGTTCGACGAGTTTCTTCAACAGCCACTTCCGTCACAATCGCGCCTTTAAGCTAAATATACGTCGAGGTTATCAATTTTGCCCTTCCTGTAGCTAGGGTTGGAACGGACCATAAAGGCTTGGACTATGTGATCGAGCTCCAGGTTCATTCCGGCAATTACTCCGGCATCTTCTTGATTCATCAGGAACTTTTGGAAACGACCTCGAGAAAGAAGCTTCTCAGCCTTGGAAGTCATCGAGTTAAGTTCTCTGAGCTGCATTCAGTGCGCGTACCAAAGACCCTGGAACGTCAACACACGTACTTGGTTAGTGCGGTTAACCGCTGTTGAAGATCGTTCGTCATAGCACGTCGTGAGGTATTCTGCATGGCCTGAAGAGGGGACGTGATTGAATCATGAAATCGACTAACTGTCGCCGCGAAGGATTGAAGACCCTGGTTATTATCTTTCACATTCTAAGCGAAGTCGATCTTAATGCCAAATTATCCAAAA
Organism: Tulasnella sp. 424; assembly: GCA_019633425.1. NCBI lineage: Eukaryota > Fungi > Basidiomycota > Agaricomycetes > Cantharellales > Tulasnellaceae > Tulasnella > Tulasnella sp. 424. The sequence continues at coordinate 236,588 of WSUB01000021.1, forward strand.
TGGACACACGAATAATGCATAACCCACCTTTATAGAAGTTAAAACCGATAGCAACCCCCCAATTGCTGCTTCTAGACCAGGAACACCTAAGCCAGTAACCGAGTCTTTCGCTATCGCGAGTGTTGCTTGGATAGCTGCAAGGGGTTCTACACCAAGATCTTTATCATTTTGCTCAATCTTGGGAGAGCTTCCCGGGCGGGGGCTGCCAAATTTCCAGGGCATGACGTCCAAGACGAGAGATGATTACTGGGTTCTGGTGCAGTGAAACAATTACAGCCTGGATCCATGAGTCAGAATTGTCCCTCTACGTCGCACGGCGATCGATTCTCACCTTACCTCAGCCAGCGCCAACTTCGATGTTTCCATTTCGGTAGGCCAAAGGGAAACAAGCGAGACGGGTTTCGGGATCTGGGGCCTAAGTCCGTTGGCAGGAGTCGGACGCCAGGATAGAACATCGTAGCTGAGATTCTGTTACACCCCATGAGCCATGTTCTTGCATCCGACCTCGACTATAGCCATCATTTCCATTCTCCTAGTGAATAGATAGGCGGCATTCTAGACTTGACTGCTACGTCCGTAAATCCCACGCGCGAACTTGAGCGCCACCACCTGACGCCCGTAGCGCCATCTAAGTATCGCACTCGATGACCGCCCGAAGGTCTGCGGCAAACACAGCCACTCTTATCTTTATTCGGTTAGTACTATGAATACTGGTTGCATAGGGACATCGACGAAGCGGTGGGTATCTAATTCATCACGTTCTAGGGACGAGGGCGAGACCGCGGATTGGCGGTTGTGGGACGAGGGCGAGACTGCGGCTTGGCTTTGCGGAGGGACTCGATGTCAAGGACACAAATGTCGTCGCTTTCATCCACTACGAGAATCAGATGAGACCCAGTCCACACCATTTGTGATTGTTGAGGATTTGGTAGCCATGTTCTCGGAAGCCAGCATAGGAAGCGTCCAGGATCCTCGACATTACGGCGGGATTCCGACCGACCGATCGAATCCTTAGAACCCCCAGGATGTTCCCAAATTTCATCCCCTTCGATGAAGAGAAATGCGGGGTGGTTCTGTAGATCGGCCGTCCTGTCAATGATGTCATCACCCGTACCCCAGAACTCCGCGACTGTAATATAGTCGGAGCCTTTTATATTATGAGCGAGATCCCTTCCCCAAGGAGGCATGATGAGCGGTCTTGCTTCTGGAGGGGCTCGCTTAGAGTTAAAGCCCCACGGCTGTTCTCCTGTCACCAGGTGACGGTGGGACGATAAGTCCCAAACTCCATATTTGGATTCTGACGAATAGAAGAGGCGGGCGTCGTCTGGAGAAAACGCAAGGTTGGATATGTAGTCCATCTGGATTGTGAACTCCGCTTGACGTGTGTAGGTCTTGGTAGACCATACCGAGACCCTCAGGGACCCGTGAGGAGTGTTCCGATCGAGGAGGAATGAGGATGCGAGGAGAGTCCCGCTATGAGAGAACACGGTGCCTCCTTCGCGATCTGAGCTCCCAACTCCGCGTCCTGTCCACTCGAAAAGTTGCCGTAATGAAGCGCTATCCCAAACACTGAGGAGTCGGAGGGGATTATCCTGTGAACCACAAATATGCATCAAGGCAAACTTGCTTCCGTCGGATGAACACACAACGCTGCAAGCGGGCTCCACAAACGATGCTGTTCTCGGAGAGTTCGGGGTTCTCAGGTCCCAGAGCTTGAGTGATCGGCAGGAGAATCTGTCGTCTCCTGCGAGACCGACGGCGTAAGACCCGTTGGCTGCTGCAGTGAGGTAGGAGTATGAAGGGTTGGTGTCTGCATGGGCGGGAGCATGCGCGTCCGAATCTACATTCGAGGAATCCCACAATCTAATGGTACCATCGTCCATGGCTGATGCGAGGGTTGAGCCATCGGGAGAGAACGAGAGGAACTGTACGGCATTTGAAGGTCCTTTAAGCATCCCAACGGCGGACCATGTGTTGGTATCCCACAATTGAAGTCCTCCCTTGTCCCTGGGCAGCGCCATTACGGCACCGGAACGGGAAATGGCGATGCTGTTGACCGCGCAATTGACGCCGAATGACTGTAACAGTGTTTTGGTCTGGTAATCCCAAAGTTGAACGACTTTAGAACTGCATCCAGAGACGAGTCGGACATTATCGTGGAGAAAGGCGACGGCGGTGTACTTCTCCGATTGGGTGTTCATCATCTTTGCCGAGTCGTTATCGCGAAGGTTCCAGATGCCAATGGCCGCATTCGCGAGTGTCGCGACTGTGTATCCGTCGTTTGATAGCGCTCCAGCGCGTATGGCATGGGATCGACTGGAACGACAGGCTAATGCCTTTCCTGTGCTGGAATCCCACGTACGCAAGGTACCATCTTCGGATGCAGTGACAACCGTGTTATCATCAGGCGTGAAGACGACGAATTTGATTGAAGCAGCGTGTCCTTCGAGCGTCGCCAACTTGCTTCCCGTTGTGGTGTCCCAAATGATCCCTGTCGAGTCGGAATCCACCGAAGCAACTCGGTGGCCGTCTTGAGAAAATGCCACTGAGAGGACTTCTGCCTGGTGACCCCAGAGAGTATCCATTTCTCGGCCCGTAAGACTGTTGAAAATCCGAACAGCGCTGTGACTATCTCCGACAACCATGCGGTCCCCTTGGTAGGAATATGCTAATGGACCGAGCGTAGCGCAGGTCTCGAGCGTAAAGTAACAGGGATCCCAACGCGACGGCTGCCCCCGAAGGAGATAGTCCGGAGGCAGGGCGGCTGCATAGTGTGTTTTTAAAGCGCAGGGCGGAGAAAATGGGAGCGCGGTGACGTAAAGGTATCCGCTGCGTTCCCCTATTTCTTCAGCAGACCGCAGCACAACGCGCTGGGCGTCATTTAAAAGCTCGATCACTTTTTGGTTGGGGCTGGCTGTAGTCTGTCAGAATGATCTGTCAGCAACATGCGGCGAGCTTGTTTAGGGACCTCAAGCCTTACTTTGTACCAGTCGCGAACGATTCGCAAGGACTTGATGGCACTCGGAAGCTCATCGAGGAGAGAGAGCGTCTCAATCCAAACTAGGAGGTGTTTATCGCAAAACTGCTCCACGAATTGCAGAAGTGCTTTTGATTTAGAAGATGCTCGCAAGAGATGAGAGGCGAAGTGGCGACAGCTGTAACGGATGTGCTGGGGAAGAGCAACTTGGAGCCGACTTTCGAGGTTGGGGATCTGCCTGTTGTGTAGCCAGGGATCGCCGACTCCACAGGGGTCGTGCTTGAGACCAACGAGAGCTGAAATGCATATTTCGGCGAGTCGAGTATGAGACTCTTCTGCGTCGATGCGGAATCGGGGGTCGGGGCATCGGCTGGGGTGTATGAGGAACTCCGGAAATGATGGATGAATTGTGCGAACTGGGTCCTCGGGGCTTTCGGGAACAACGAGGACGGAGTGCAGATGCATTAAGGCCTGTTGCACTATTTGTAATTCGAGAGAGAGGAGCGCTGCCAATGATTTTGTAGAAAGGGTGTCTTGCAGTATCACTATGGCTTCGAGCACAGCTCGGAGCACCTGCTGCGTGTTCTCCACATCCTCCTCCTCCTCATATTGACGTATCGCCTGCCATAGAACCTGGGTATACAGGGCGTCCACCTCTCGATACGTGGAACCCCTGTTCCCGGTCTCCTCGTTTAGCAAGAGGTCTAACCTTGCTTGCGGATCTCTTCGCCTCCCGCTCGCGATAAACTTGATTGCCGTTGCGGCAAAGATGAAGAGGATGTCGGCTCTCCTGACCAACTCTTTCAATTCCCGCTCGGTTGGCCACGGCGTTGGCATGTCGTGATCCTCCGCGATTTCTACGAGACGATATCGAAGAAACCGTTCTATGTCATCTTGGACAACCGACTTTTCAATATCGTGAAGAATATAAGGTTGTGAGGTAAGCCGAAGGCTCTGAGACTGGAACGTGGACCGAATATGAAGCTCTGGCCGGCTTGTGATGAGGAGTTTTAAAGGTACGGGGATCTTTCGGAGCTCTGAAGCCCACCGAACGAGGATCTCTTCAGCACCCGACTCCGGAGAGCATTCATCTAGTGCATCCATGACGACGACGATAGTCCTTTCGGATTTGTTCCAAGCGATCAATGGTTCGGTGATCAGCTTCCTGAACTGCTTCCGCATCACCGCCATGCCAACGTCAGGGTCCTTCTCCAATGCTTCGGCCAACAGTTTTTTCAGCTCTGGGTCAACGAGGGAGAGCTGGTATGCGATGGAAGGAAAGACGAGGGAGGGATCGCGGCGCTCGGCTTGGTCTCGGCAGAAGAAGAAACTGGCGCCTAGGCGGTGTCTCTCGTCTTCTTCTGCGGCAATGGTATGGGCGATTGTGGATTTGCCGATACCAGCAAGTCCGCAGAGCCAGAATATGGGAGGTGTCTTTGGGTCTTTATTATTGATCCAGTTGTTGATGTCTCGCAAGATATTCGTCCGCGTGCCTTCAAAGCAGCCCCGATCGGCGCTCCTCGACTGAGAGTCATAGCGGGCCTGTGCCCGAGGAAGGTCGCGAAGCAGTTGCAATTGAGCTGGAGATGACTGTTAGGCCTCCTCTGGGGAATAGTCATGATTGAGGAACACATACCCATGCTCATCTGCTTCTCCTGCGTGTCCTGTACAGTGATGGGTTAACGGTGATATCTGGCAAAAGTAAGACCCGACCCACGATGTTTGCGGCCTCTGTGCGCCGAATTTCATTTGTCACTGCCTCAAGTCCTCGTTCGAGTTTCTGATGCCCTTGCACTACAGCGACCTCTGTTAGGATGGCTCCCTTGAGCTAGGAGATACGAAGGATCTGGTTAAGCCTAGGGCGACATTCATATCATGTACGACGAACCATAAATGCCTGAAGTAAACGATCTAGGTCCTTGTTAAACTGAGCGATTGTCCCCGCATCGTCCTGGTTCATAAAGAATTTGACGAGACTTCCCCGCGCCAGAAGCCGTTCCGTGTTCTTGATTAATATGTTGAGGTTCCTACACCAACATGAGCCACAGAAGCTTCGGGGTTTCCATCTATCGTACCTTGCCAAAGTCTGCAGACGCTCGTGTAACTCGGGAGTGATCGGCTGGTTACTCTCGGTTGCGATAGTCACAAGGGGTGACACAATCGTATCACTGAAGTGCTTCACGGTTTCAATAAATGAGACGAGAGCATCATTATTATCCTTCACGTTCTGTGTGAAATAATGAGTGTTAGAGGTCACGAAATTGGAAGGAAAGGCTAGCCTTTATAGATGTTATGACGGATACGAGACCACCGAAGGCGGCCTCCAAACCAGGTACACCTAAACCGGTGACAGAATCCTTTGCCATAGAAAGCCCAGTTAGCATAGCTGAAAGCGGGTCGACGCTGTCTAAACGTCCAAGATCAGGTGCAGCGCTAGAAGAACCCAAACAGGAGCCTAATTTGAGTCTCCAAGGCATGAGTTTCGATAGGTTGGTTTCTGTCCAGAATCCATTTATGAGTTGCATCCTAGTGAAGTGAAGCTTCGACCACGTTCGTTCATTCTCTCACCTGGGGAACTGTCGGATTGCTGTAGTAGAGAAAACGAAGAGGTCGTGGTTGAAATTGAAATTCTGAACGCGGTGGCCATGCATTGTACGCATTGGGAGCTGTTGCTCACGTGGTCGTGTTGGATTTCTACACTTCCGTCGGTCCCCATACATCGGTGCAACTCGCTCCCGGTACCGATGTATACCGTCAAATTAAGTGCTTAAAAACGTTTATAAGGTTAAGGTGGGAATAAATGGCCCGGGAAACCACATACCGTAGTTGCCAAGCTGTGTCAAGCTTGCCGCGCTACGATACCCCATGTTGTTGCCAAAGGATCGAGCTGTCACGTCACGAGCAGCATCAAGTGGTTAAATCGAGAGGTTACTAATAAATTCCGGGCGTCGGGGTGTCGGGCGTCGAGTGTTGCTAAAACCTCATTTGTCACGCTGTCATGGCCCTAGGATATCAGAAGGTCCCTATGGCTGTAAGTCGGGTAAGAGAAATAAGAAGGCTAAAGTAAAAGTAAAATACATACCGGATAGAGAAGTTGGGCTGGGCCAGGGAACGGAGGAAAGCGGGGGTACCTGTTGTCCAAAAGAGTCTCAATTCAGGTCGTCGAGATGTACTAGTCAGAAGTGGCCATAATTCCAAGTTGCGACACAGAAGGGTCGGGAAAGGTCATGCTAATCCTATGAAGCGCGTATCAATCACACGAAAGGATCCTCCCCCATATCTCGCCCAACGAGCAACGAGGGCAGACACCCCGGTTAGGAAATGAGAAAAGGTCAACAGGCGGGGACTTCCATTCTCCGTATTTACTCTGAAGAAAAAAATGAGCTCGATGAGGAAACGTTAGCTGGGATATCAATTGCGCATTGCAAAAATCACTTCGGACTGAGAGGAGGTTGGTTGTTCGGATATTGGCCAGAAATGGCAATCGCTTTCACACGACAGTGTTCGACGCCACCAAAAAACCTGCTTCCCTCCGCCAAGTTTCTCCGCAGCTCCAAAGCTGAGAGCTGAAGACTAAGCCCTAATCAAGATGGAGAGGAAGGGCTTTTGATCCTGCAGGAGCAGAGGCTTACGGGCGCTCTGATCCAGGTGAGAAATGCCGTCTGGCAAGGGCGGGTTCTGAGATCAATTGCCGCGAAGACTCCTCGCAGAAAACCATCATGAATCAAGCATAAATCGGCACACGAGATGGGAGAGTTCTACGCCATGAACAGATTTGCATTCTCGTCCTTAAATAGCAAAACCGAGCTCAGATTGTTCTGACAACAAATGAAGGTACAGGACTAGGAATGATCGTCCTTCACGCGGGAAGCCCTCGACCGTGTACCGGTTCTATCCCAAGGCTGGAAGCACAGTAAATAACAAAGATAACGACAGGAGGCAAGGGTCTGGCTGCAGTTCGGGGAAGTGATTGAACCTGTAACGGAGTTGAAGGTACGGCCGCGGTAGGCCCAGAACTGGCGAAATATACGACATACCTCATCCGAGTCACTTTCGAGACGGATTCATTCTAGCTACGGTGGTCATCCGATTCAGGAGCTACGTGCTACTAGAGATACCACTGGCCGGAAACTGACACTTCAATCCACCCAGCGTGCCGAAGGACGTCGGTTAGCCCTGTCAACACGTCACCATGCTGCCCATTCTCCTGGATATGATTTCTCCGCTTAATGAAGGCGTACGTTCAAGGTCCAGAAACACTTCGCGATAGAGCCAACATTGGTTAAACCTTGCGTGGACGGAAAATTTCCCAAACCGTTGTTCTTGCCACCTCGAACGGGGAAGTCTGAGCGGGGGCGTGTTGAGGACAGGGATTGAGAAAACAGGTCGAGGCTGTCCAAGTGGTGGATTCCTGACGAAAGTTAAAGCAAGAGGCTTCCGAGTCGCCACAGGCGAGAGCGATCTTTTAGTTCAGTTTCAGCTCCGCTTACCAGAAATATTGCAAGGTCGTCTTCAGACCCTCCCAGTCTGGAGAGTGCCCGGCCTCGCTAAACAATGGCCGGGAGCAACCTTGTTAATGGAGTCCACGCAGCCAAGTTGCTTTGAGCGTGACAGTCCATGCTAGAGTGTTTCGGCAGTTTGCAATATGCGGTTGGTCTGACGTTCCCAAATGCGGCCTTAATTCAATACAGCTCCTGTTATCGGCCTACACGTCCCCGCGAAAGTGACCATCAAAATCAAGTCAGCAATCAAAGTTACTCGAGGACTCACCCCATATACTTGAGAAATGAAACACCATCTGCTCGGATGGCCAAGTCCACGGGTGCACGAAAATTCGAAACGTCGAATGTGGGAGTAAGGTTCCACCTTTTCTCGGAGGACGTACGTCAGCCAGGTTGGTTCCCCCCTTCCAGTTGCCTCGAACCGAGCTTCGGAGCTTTCGGACGACCTTCGCTCTTACAGAGAATTGCGAGACGGATAGCATCGAAATTGAGATCAAAATCTGGATGTATTGAACTTGATATCTGAAGTTACGTTTACACGGGTAAATAGATCTGCAAATGCGAAAGGTGAGACACGAGACAGCTGAAAACCAGGGTTGGTGGCATGACTCACCTAGCTATACGAAAAGCCAACCGGAAGATCGCTCCAGCCACAAATTCTTGCGGATCTCCGTTCGCTCCACAATTCCAGTTCCAACCTCACTTACCGAATCCGTTCCGGTCGAAGGAAGAGCAATCACACGACCCAACTCCACGAAAAAAGACCTGAAGCTCAGAGTTCAAACAAGTCATTTCCCCCTTCAAACGAAACCTTCACTTCGCCCGTTCCGCATCCAAGACGGTACTCAACCCCAATTTCGAGTCCACAAGGTCACCCCCAACCGATAAGCTGCCGGTCCGCGCGCGTTTTTCGATTCGTCGTATCTCCATGGAGGAACTCTGCACCTGAAACGATCAGCAACAAACACATGCAAATCGGAGAACTTACGTCTTTTTTTCGACAACGCCCCCGCGCTGCAACTTCTGTAACTGAATTTCGGGAACGAATTTTCTCACCGTGTATAATCAGATAACAGCGACAAAAAGCCCCCCACCTACCTTGCCTTTCCCAACCCCCTCAAACCCAGCCAACCAACCAACTCCAGCTAGACCAGCTTATCATTCAAAAAGTCTCCCCCTCTTCCTGCTCCTCCTTTAGACCTTAGCTCCCCTTTCTCCGAGTCACCTATCCTTAACACCAATAATGCCAGTCGAACCAAGAGATCTTGAATTGGCTTTGAAGGCTGCTTTCCCTGAAATGCGCTATCTTGTACGTCGTAGACGAGAGACGGGCGTCGAGTCGTGTGCTGACTTGGCCGGTTAACTTGCAATCCTTGCCCTCCCCTCCGACCAGGAAATTATGGATACATCATCCGGATGCGGTTCGTCGTACGCCGTGATCATCGTCAACCCAACGTTTGAGGGCAAGATGACGCTTGCACGACACCGATGGGGTGAGTTTTTGCGCGTGCCCGAAATTTCCGACTTCGGCTTCCCGTCTTCTTCCCGTTCCGTAATCCGACACCATTCCTGACGTTCTTCCCCAAACAGTGAATGAACTCTTGAAAGAGCAAATTGCTGAAATGCACGCCTTCTCCCAAGTACGTTTCTTCGCGTTTAGTCCTCGCTGAGCTGCTGGGGACTCATTCTCCATGATTCGGCCGTTTTCGGCGAAATCTTCTTTACGTCCAACCCCAGAAAACGTATACGCCGAAGGAATGGGAAGCCATCAAGGCGAAGAATGCTGCGGCCGAAGCTGCGAAGAAGGCCGAGGCATCAGCTTGATCGAATTCTCTTGACCGGCTCGATGCCGTGTTTCATTTCATTTTAACGTCTCTGTACATACCCAATTTGTGTCTTGTCAACGTTTTTTTTGGTGCTTTGTGAAAAAGAGAGTTTCGAAACCTAGAACCATAGTTTTGCTTCTTCTCTTCACGAATTAGATCTTCTGTTACGGCATTGGTGTCATTTCAAGCTTTTTTTTGACCTCGAAAGCGAGGTTCAACTTACCCCTCGGTGATTGGAATCCAGCTCCCCAAGATGGGCTCGGACCGGTATCTAGAGTTCACTTGGCGCCTCGAGAAAACGCGACTGAGACATGGCCGTAGTAGGCACGTTTGATGGGAAACTGGACCGTACGATAACCATCGCAAAGGGCAGGTCGGACGACGGTCGGCCGAGTTTTTGTTGCAACGAGGCCGGGGAGAGACGGAGAGCCTGAATTTGGAGACTCTCGACCCATAAAGGTAACCAGGCTGGATCATGCCCAGATTGGCATGTTGAAGGCGTGCTTTGGGCCTCGTTGAAATGGTCCTTCGGACGTGTCGCCGGAAATGGGATGCCTGCCGGGAAGGGTCCGGTGTGTGTGTGACGTGATGGCGGTCTTTTTTTGCGTTGGTTGCGTGAGGACGGGTTCATTGAGTAAGAGAACAGACTGCGAGTCGAACTGCGAGTCAGCCGTTGCAATGCGGACTTGGGGATTCTGAGTGAGGTGGCGTACCATGGGATACCTTGTCGACGTGTTCGTGAGGAAAGAGCTCGTGGAGAGAGGTCAGATGACGATGGAAAGGTGCCGGAACGCTGAGATCCGTCGTCCAAGACGGCGGAGGATTGGGGAGAGCAGAGTGAAAGGTAGGAGAGGGGAATAGGGAAAGGGTTTAGAAAGAGGGAAAGCTTAGAAGAACGACCTCAAGCAGAGCTGGCAAGAGAGAAAAAGCATCGTAGCCAGCCGAACAGGAGACGAGGCGTCATGCGACAAGGTCGACGAGAGCGATGCCTACAGGGTGTCCATCGTTGACGAGCATTCCAGTGCTCAAGGGAGAGAATAGAAGCCAAGAGGAAAGAGGGAGCAGGGAGAAGTGAGGGTGTTAGGAGCGAAAGGGGGAGAAAGATAAAAAAGGTTGAGGCTGACCTGGCTCTTATCTGCCTTCTTATCGCTTTCCCACCAAAACTCACCAGCCAATCCCATCCCTGCTAATAGCTAATGGTCCCCTTCAGGCAGGTCTGGCGAGACCGTTCGGGAAGGTTTCATTGGAACTACTGACCAATGGGATCAAAGCTATATCATAATCCTCCGCAACGAATCCTCATTTTTCTTGGTGCTGAACACGAGGACGGGGCCTGGTTGCGCAATTCCACTGGAGACGGTGCCCAAGGTTTGCCTCTGGCACTAGAAGTAAAAATTCCCAAAAGGAGTCAAAGAAATTTGAGAGCAAGTCGAAAGCAAGACTGAAGCTACGCACCGTGAAATTGTCGGAGAGACAGTGCGGAGGGCCACGAGTTCTATATTAAGGACCTGCAGGCGGATGAAAAGCGCTTGGCTTTGCCATTGGTTTCCGCTTGCTGACAAATACAAATGTTCAAATTTTCTACGTTTTGTCTATAACGTGCTGGTGTGATACAAAAAGCCTAACATAATACCCAGAAGACCCAAAGCCCCAAGGAAATCCAGAAAGATATACATATCGCATGTCTATTGGTACCTTAAAGCGGCAGGTAACGAGTACATAGTCGGTCCTGCAACTCCACCGCCCTTGCCCTTCTTCCTCATCATCACAACGAGCATCACCAAGAAACTCGCTTGAGTCAACGCACGCATCACAACCGTCCTTCCCGTAACCAGCTTGCTCGCGTCGGCTTTTAGGAGCCTGCCAAGAACTTTGAACAAGCTGTGCTTGTGGACCGTTTGCCGCCGTTCGCGGTGGTAGATGTGCAATTCGACTGGGGAGCGGCAGGCTGGACACGGTGGGGATGTAGTCCGTAATGTTGCGATGCGGTGGGACTTGTTGTTGGGAAGAGCGTTTGGTGGTGGAGGTGGGTAAAGTGTGAGGACCGCGCGAGGCGTGGACGAACCCCCCATAAGACGTTCCCACCCGGGTGGCAATGGAGGAGGGATCAACAACGAAGGCACCAGGTAAGCCATCCCAGCTCTCCGAACCAAGTCTCTCGCCTTGGTAAGCACCTCCTCCCTCCTCCCAAACGCCGCCTCTGGTCCGGCAATCCGAACCTCCACTCCATCTCCTCCCGCCCGAGACTTGAGGTACTCCTGATGCCACCTCCCGAAGCACTGCACATGGACTAAATGTTTCCCCGGAGATAGCGTGCATAGGCCATGGAGGGGTTCGTTCTCTGGAGGCGCAGGAGGGAGGGCTTCCACGTCCAGCATAGAGTGATTCGAAACGACCGAGTACGCGTCCAAGCCGAACCCAGAGCAGATGAGACATTCTCTATCCTCGGATGGGTCCACGGTCGGGCCTAACGTTGGTGAGAATATCGTCGGTGTTGATGTGCCGGATGATATTGGAGATGTTGGTAGACTGAGATGTCTGGGAAGGTGAACTCTGGAACCGCGCACTTCGACCCTCTCCTCCAACGCCTTTGCCCTTCTTCTATGCCACTTCACTGCCACTGAGACTAGGATCTTCTCCGATTCTTGAAGTAGGACCATAACGCTCATCGCCAATAAGAGTAGTCTCCATCGCACCCTCCGTCCTTGTTCGATTACCGTCGGTGGTAGGGTAAACGTAGCGGTGAATGGGGAAAAGAGGAACGGGACGAGAGGCTTCAGGCCGATCAGTCGCAGCGTTAAGAGAGATGACTGCGCATCCAAAGTAGATCCGTCAATTAAATGTCGATTATTCAGACAAAAAAAAAAGCGAGACGCACCAACACATTCACAGCAGCCATTCCCCTCTTCTCAAACTCATCCATCACCCTCCCCTTCCTCGTAATCCACTCAAACAACCTATCAGAAACGTTCTTCCCCTTCCCTAAACTCCTGCTCGCCGCCCTTCGGATCCTCATATCGGCTCTCGGTGGATAATATGCGTCTAGGTCTGACGAAGTGGACGAATCCAGCATAAACAGCTCACGGAGCTGCGAAGTCCCTTCTACCCAGCTTGATAAGGCGTATGCAAACGCCGCTAGCCGGATAGATGTGCCGAGTTGAGACGCAATTTGAGTGGTGGTGGCGGTGGAGGTCGTGCTGGTCATTTGGAGCAGCGGATGTGGCTTGCCGGGTGGCCGTGATGAAAATGGGGCGGAATGAAATTTTGCTTGCTGTTTCGTTTTTTTTTGAACAAGAGAAACGAGGTTTCCTGTTGGTGTAAAAAGGAAGGTCAGTGGTGAAGAGTGGATGAGCCTTGAGGCTCCAACGTACGGTACGATTCGGGGTTCGAAAAAGCCGTTGGATGGTTCCTTTGTGCTTCCTTTCGAAATTCAGGTTGATGAATAATTTATCGTCGATTTTGCCTCTCCGTCAAGAGAGACTTTAATAGTGAAGTGGGTAGAGAGAGAATCGTAGTAGTAGCAGCGTTGAAGAAAGTTCTGTGCACACTCCCTCAACGACTGTCGGGTGCGGAGGCGGAGTGGCACGAAGATCAAGGAACGTGGTGGACGCGTCGTTTTCCCTCCGACACACCCGACGCCACAGGGTTCTCATTCTACTAATTTCCCATGCGCCCCACCAAAGCATCCCGCACACCAAGACCCAACTAGAGGGAGAATAATTGTACATTGGGCATGGACTCATTAAAAGAGCTTGTTCGAAGAAAAGAAGCGCTTTGTACGAGAACGTATTCGGATTCCAAACACAGAAAAACTACATAGGGACGATCACACAAAGACTGTTTTCCAACAAAGACCAGACCAAAGCCACCTCTCCAACCACCTCTTCACTCATACATCCTTCCTTTATACTGAATTATGTTCGTCTCCTTCTCATCAAATGCATGCTTCTGATTCGGATCCGTGTTGCTGAAGTAGGTCATGATCGCCACGGCGTCGAGCGGTTTCTTCGTAGCTGGATCGAAGAGGAATATGGATGGCTCGGTGTTGCGCTCACGATCAAACGCCCAAGGTGGACAGTCGATCGTCGGTACCGCAATCGAGTGTCCTGATTAGATGGGGGGAAAATACGTAAATTAGATGACTTGGGAACAGCCTTGATCAGCGTAAAATGAGACCCTAACCTGGTCCAACTGCGATCAAGGTCTGCGTTTCCAAGAGGAATAGAGTCGGTCGTCCAACGGATTCTTGGATTTTCGTGAACGACAGGTAGCAGAACTCCCTGAGATAAAGCCGCGGGAGACGTTATCACTTAACCGCCGATGCCCAAAAGCAGAAAAACACCGACCTCCGGAGATCTCGTTTGCCCTTGGGCTTCAGCTTCTCCTCCCTCAAGTACTCGGACGCAGCTTCGTACGTGGTTGGGATCAAAGTAGGACAGAATTTAGCCATGCTCGAGAACACCAAATCGATATATTCCTGTGGCAAGGTTTTCCTGAAGTCATCCGTGGCTCGCTCTTTTCGAAGCCGGCGGAATGAGGAAGGGGTGGGGAGTCAAATCATCAGCGGCTTCGTACATGAGAGATAGGCTGTGCACGACTGAGGACGCACCGCAATTAGTGTAGAAGACCAAGTCCTTCTTCGACTGAGGATGGCAACGAACACCATGAGCGCGCAGAACCACACACGAAGAGCCGAGTCACAAAAAGAATCGCTTTCTACATACCGAACTGCCCGATCCAGGCGTAGCGACGTACAAGTTTGGATTATCCTCCACGGTAATATCTTCTTTCTCTTCTTTACTCTTTCCCTTGCGTTCAGAGTCGGGAGATTGCTTTCTAGGGATAACAGCGAAGTTGGAGTTGCCTAAAACGCCGGGGGGCAAACCCGCCGGCGTTTTCCGTGTGGAGGAGGAACCTCCTCCCGAAGACCCTCCGCCGCCATGCGGTGCGGACGTGTTGGCACCCACGGCAGTAACATTAGGAGATGCTTGTTGAGTCTGACTCTTGTTGGATTGAGGCTTTGGTAGTGGTGGTTTCTTGCCTCGGGCTCTGGGGGATTTGACCATGGTGTGTACAGTGCAGGGTGTGGTGGATAATTGAAGGTGATGGTTGGAGGGACAAAGGAAGGTCGCCGTAATCTATTTTACCCACGGAAAGAAGCCGGACCCCTATCACCGGCATCTCCTTCGCCCACCTCTACTCGCTCAGCTCTCGAGCTGGGAAGCTACGATATGGCGGTCTCGACGATGGGAAAGGAAATTATTTTTGCAATATTTTTAGACCGTTTCCAGAATACCGTTGGTCTAGTAGGAAGGAGAGTCACACCGGCACGCGAAACGTTCCGGTTGCTGACACCCTCGAGCCCCGTTTCCTCCTCGCTAACCTTTCACAAAGCTTCTAATTTCAAATGCTCGAGGCAAGGTTTCTAATAACTACGCCTTTGGGATGAAAGTAATTACACCCCATCTATGATTCGTAGGAGAGGTAGCACGTTCGTCAGTCCGCGCGGCTCAACAACTTGACACCTGTGTCGAGCCTCTTCGACGACGCACCTTCCATTTGTCCTCCACCCGCTCGTCTCAGGGTCACTATCCATCTTTTCCACGAGTTCCTTCGGTAAACCAGCGATGACGTCCGCTTTGTTGGTCCGGAGCGATAAGATTGGCAGTTTGCCTGCTAATGGACCTGCACGCAGAGTCAGACGTTGGCGAGGCGAAGAAAGAGCGCTAAGAGGCAGCGGTTGACCCACCCATCGCTTCCTCGAACGTCGTGCCAGCGGGCCACTGAACGTCTCCTGTGAGCCTAATGGGAAGGACTAAAGTCAGCCGGCCGTCGATGTTACGGCCAATTTTCGCTTCGAGTCCCTCACTTTCGGTAGCTAAAGGAAGAAAGAGGACGGACGAGACTACAGTCAGTATTCTATCTCACCGGGTATCGCCTGCCAGCTTACTTCAGATCACCCTAGAAGAGGGAAGACCGGTCAGCAGGCGTCGGCCAATCCCATTCTCCCATCTCCTACCTTGAAAATAACCAACCCGCTCCCCTCCAGGCCTGCCATCCCTTCAACTTCCACCAACTCCCTATAGTTCCCGTATCTAGTCCAAAACTCCATCCCACCGTCTCTCTTCCTCGTCTCTTCACCAACGCCACCGCTCAACCCGCCATCCAAGCCGGGCGCACCGTTCACACGGAACGTTCCGTTCTCAAAGTACTTGAGCCAGCGGTAGTGGAGCTTATGCAGGGCTGAGAGGTGGGCCGGTGATGGTGGAGGCGTCGTGAAATATGGCTGAGACGAACCGGTGGAGGAGGATGGGTCGGATATGGCGGAAAGGAGGGCTCGGACGTCGGGTGGCGTTACGTCGGAGACGAACCAGGGGATGTCTTTCGGACTGAAAGAGAAAACGTGGTATTGTGAGTATCCAGTGAGGGCGAGGGAAGAGAGAGTAACTTACTGGAATACGACGGAATTGATGAACCCCGTGTGAGTGACGAGGAAGTCAGCAAGTATAAGGTCAGTGAAATACTACAAAGGCGAGCAAGTAAGAACGACGGTCGGAGTAGTTCCCGCACGGGTCCAGTTCCTAGCCTTTACCTCAAAACCAGCTAACGTGTGAGATTAAGGCAGTAAGCGGCGCGTCTTAGAGTACGTTGTACAGAATAAATATTGGCTTACAATTATCCAAAACTATATCAAGTCTAGCATTGTCTAATGTCTTCAAGTGTTGCCAAGCCGTGTCAATGTCGTCTCGGAGGATGTACTTCCTAGAGGCAGCTTGAGCTTCTTTTCCGACGGTCTGAAGTTTCTCTATCCAGAGAACCGGTCATTTTATGGGTTAATTGGGGTGCATAGAGTTGGGGGGGAAAGGACCCACCGATATCACCCGTCGAAAGCGTGGTAAGGAGGGAAAGGTCAGTTGCGTTGCCCCTAACATTGGTTGCATCGACCTTAGCACTAGCCATACATCTGCGAGAACAGCGACAGCTCACCAGAAACACATCTGTATCATCTCGTCGAAAAGGACCTCTAACCGGGCCAAGTCCTTTTCGAGGGATCCTTTCTCGGCTTCCGCGTCGATTTCGGTCATGGTCAAAGCAAGCTCTAACGAAGGGGATTAGAGTCAGCAGCAGGGAGAAGAACATAGGCAAGGTTTCTCTTTACGATACACGGCAGCCCCGCTTCCCTTGAACGTATCTTCCTTTAACACGAGGAACGGGTCGAATTGAGTCCAGTGTTCGGTGAGAGAGAACCATGTCCGGATCAAGCGGTACCTAAACAGGTAACTCGAAATAAGTTTCTCTACTTCTAGTACTGTATTAGGAGTGACGCACAGGTAGCATCTTAATTGGCGACCATGGGAAATCCGATCAGCATGGGACGGGCCCCGGCCACGATGGACGGCTTGACTCACTCGGCATAAAGCCAAGGTGCAGTAAACCAGTTGCCCTTTCCGTTAGCCGAAAGCTTCTCTAGTTCCGTATTGTAGAGTTCTACGTGCGGTCCACCATCATCCGGAATGGGACTACATGTAACGGCACGCCGACGTCATCAGCTCAAATGTCTCGACATCGGCCTCCGTTTCGGCTTTCCGAAATGCAAAGCCGAAAGACGAGCGAGGACTCAACGTCAAAGCCTTGTCTCGACCCATCTCGTACTTGAGTTTGCTCGCTGTCTCAATGATGGCTTTGCCTTCTTCAATCTTCTTCTTGACAAGCTCATCGGTGACGGATGTTGTGGAAGTGACGGCAAGCTCGTGATTGGCCTTGTAGACGCAGTCGATGAGGTTGGTGATGATGACCTATGGATGGGTTGGTCTTGAGCTCTGCGATTCGTAGGAGATGGTTCTTATACGTACTGGCCATCTCTTGACCACCGTAGTGTACCTGTGAAAGGTTGCTCGGAATCTCAGGCAAGACTCCAGGCTCTAGCAGGCCGAGTGACGCACGAAAAGCTGAAAAAGCATCATTTCAGCAAATATTAATACATCTAATTCTTCATTCGCGTACCTTTCTTTTACAGTTGGATCGTATGGGGGCGGAAGGGTGGCCATCGGATGTAATGGTTGTCGTGAGATCTCCGTTGGTTCGCGTTTGTTTGTCGTCGCGATTGGATTCCGACGATGATACACTCTCACAGAATGATTCCGAATTTGGCATCGGTACAACCCGAAAACGGCTGGGCTCAATTCAAGCTGAGAAGAATTGCCAGCGCATCAGCGGGATCAGCGGGCTCTTATAACCAGTAGGCGGAAACTCCCTCGCTAGCAGAACACGCCGAGATTGCCTCCCTCGTCTATCCCCCGCTCGTCATAAGCTATGCCTGCAACTAGGACAGAAACTTAGACAGAGCCTACTCAGGCGACCTCAGGCTCTCCCAGCCCGGTCGTTGTTTTCGTCTACAATAAACGAAAATTTGCCTCCCCTGCTCCGACACATACGAGGTTCGTGAACTCTCATTCATACAAACACCTTTGTAAAGCTACTAAGCTGGGTTCATCAATCTAAATAGCGCGGTGTGGAATTAGCTCGAAAACACTGCGTTCCTCATCGAAGCTCGCATTCCCTCTGCCCCAGATCTCGGGACAGTGGAACTTATCTCAGACGTCTGGGACACCGTCGCTCACGAAATTAAGCTATTCGAAGTAGAATCTTTTGAAGTCGAGGACGAGGATCCCTCCGGAGAGTGTCTCGAGAACGTTTGTACGTGCGCCTATGATCTTCCTTGCGTCTTTGTCTCTAACTCGTTTCCCTTCTCGTCTATCCACAGCGTACGGAAAATTTCCTATTTATATTAAAACGCTCTGGGGAAAGACGCTCACCATACAAGTTAACTCTCACGACACCATTGAACACGTTAAGCTTTCCATTCAGGACCGGGAGGGCGTACCCCCTTATCAGCAAAAGTTGATCTTTGCTGGTAAGATGCTCGACAACCGCCACAAAGTACGGCACTACAACATTCAGCGCGAGACGACTATGCATCTTGTCCTCCGTGAACGGGGAGGGAAGCCCATCATCTATCTCTACCCTCCGACCACCATCGAGGCGACCGTCAAACTGCCCCTCAGCTTGGATTGGAGTCTATCGGCGGTGTACCCTGTACCACCTGGGTCGAACCGAATCAAGTTGTCGGAGTCGGAGTCGGAGTCGGAGTCGGAGTCGGCTGACTATGGCCGAACCGTTGAGTGGAACGTCACGGCTCGTCCGGATGGTACGATGTCGGTCGCTGCCCAAAAGCGCCGCGTGGAAGCGACTTATCTTTTCTGGGAAGCTAAGTACGCATTATTTCCCTTCTGTCGATTCATCTCAGGCATCCCGATTGAAGACCCCCCCCCCACCTAGCACCCATCCTCGCCCTAGTCAGTATGAAGCATCAAAGGTTCTTGCGCCCCCGCCTTCCCCCGCTGAAGGTGTTCGGCCGGAATGGCTAGAAGAGTTAATCCCAGGTTGCACTCAATGCTCGCCTCACGATTCGGTTCTCCTGCCCGTTGACGATGCTCCCGATTACCTCGACCACGCGCTCTTGGCATTGGGATTGCACACCGAGGGCAGAACGTCTTTCATTACGTACGTCTCCTACTTCCTCAGCAATACTATAGCTCATATACCCGCTCTATTTCAACTCCAATCGCCACGTTGTATCGGTATTTTCCCTTCAACAGCTTCTGGCTCCCCTCCATCCTCAAACACGCCCACATCGCACTCCGATTCATACCCCAACGCACATTCCATCCTACAGCTGCTCTCGAAATTACGCCGACCCCAGAGGTTGTGACTCGTATCTTTATGGTATTCCAAGGGGTTTCGATCTACCAGTTGGACTATTGGAAGGATGCGGCTGGTCGGTGCAAAGGATCACCGTGGAAGAGCGACACGAATGTATGGATGCACATTGTTGGTGTTGAATATGAAGAGAGGCAGAGAGATGAGAAGTTGTTTAGGGTGGTTGAGTGGCGGGATGGAGGCATTGAATGGGCGAAAGTTTCAAGTGTCGGGTTTCCTGTCCTGCTTTGTTATCTTTCCTCATTAACCTGTATTCCAAGCTATCTAGAGCTACCTTGGAATGTTCGGGCTCGTCCTCTGCTTGGGCCCCGCTGGCTTAGGGGAGGCAAGACGATTCGCTACGTAAGCGAGTATGGTTTTTACCGGATATCTCCACTAGTTACGTGCGAGCTCTCCATATGGATCAACTCGGAGAATTAGGGCTCCAATCAAATGTTTAAGATAAACTGCGGTCCAGGGGTCCTC
This sequence comes from Tulasnella sp. 424, assembly GCA_019633425.1. Classification (NCBI taxonomy): domain Eukaryota; kingdom Fungi; phylum Basidiomycota; class Agaricomycetes; order Cantharellales; family Tulasnellaceae; genus Tulasnella; species Tulasnella sp. 424. The sequence goes on from WSUB01000021.1 coordinate 256,138, forward strand.
CCTATGGAATGGGACACTTTGTAACCTTACTTTGAAATCATTGAACTGAGTGACTTTAGGAGCGAAATCCAGGGTTAATGCTTCTGCGAGTAGGAACAACGGCATAAGATTGTGGAGTTAATGAGGCCCCCCGGTTCGTTCAACCCAAGAATGGAAAATGGCATGAAATAACAGCAAGCACTAAGCCCCCTGCAGTACATGTGGGCAAGGGTCGGCAAGAAAAGCCTCCAGTGAAACAAACGCGCAGCGAACAAGAATCCGGCACGAGTACGTGGCTCGGCACTGACTGCTTCGAAATCTTAGCGTTTATGCCGCAAAGCTTGGAACCGTCGGATATGACGATCGCCGACAAACCTCCTCGTGGTGCATGAGCTCAGGGTGACCGTGGGGTGAGGTATCGTGAATTGGAGCCCAAATAGAGCATGCCGTGATCTGGGGGGTTCCATCGTCGTAGGCTGTGAAACACAGAACGAAGCCAAACGAACGCGCGTTTGCTCATGCCCTCATCCACTCGTTACAAGATGTTATCCCTATTAAATAGTGGCCTCCATCACCGAAAATAACTTTATAGGACTTAGGTCGTCCTGGGTGACTTTGGACATAAAAGCCCAACCCACTGCTCAGGCGGTTTGCCTTCGCTAGACGAACCCCTTTACTTTGGGTAGGAGAAATGAATATCGTGGGATTCTGACTAACTGCTTTGAGCAGCATGCACAATGCCGCGTTGTCAAAGCAAAGATAACGGTTTTTGGAAGGTCTTTACGGGGGCCTCATTTTTACCCATCGCGTCAGAACGCAGGTGTATCCTATAAGCAATCAAAGGTAATTGATGCGTAGGCGGGAGTTGCCGGGTAATCCAGGCCACGCTTAGCAGGCTATGATTTAATCCTTCCGTATCGCTTTTATTCCAAAGAGGACCAGATCTAGATCCTTGTATTTATTTTATGACATCTATAATTTATTTCCAGTTGGCAGAGGCCATTGCTGCTGGAGTTCGGGGGTTGAATGGGGGTGGTTCTATCTCTTAAGTGCGATGCCCCGACACCCCAGGCCAGAATTGCAAGTGGGGTCCGATGCGGTTTGACTTCAGGATCGAAGTTACTTCTAATTTTTACTTCAATTATGGATTCGAAATAGGCCATCGAGGTCATCCAGTATCGCTCGGCGTTTGGTGGAAGGTGCAAGGCCACCTGACCTCCAGCCACTACTCGTCTCTTTACATTCATTTTAAGGGTTTCAAAGGCGGCATTATTCTATGCCGTTTTTCACCATCCGTCAAATGCATTTAAGGGCATGACATCCTGGTCTCAGGAGCCTCATCAACTAACAGACATTCACCGACTCAGCTTACTCTTCCAGTCTTGATCTGAAAGCATCATGCGCATCTCTATCGTCGCTTTCCTTGCCGTCGCCGTCGCTGTGGTCAGCGCTACACCCATTCCCGAGGACGTAGTAAGTCTTTACTTTACCCGTGTTCATCGGCACTCTGAGCTGACCTCATTCCTCGCTCAGTCTGTCCGCTCCACCGAGGACACGGCCAAGCGTGATCCTTGCTTTGGAACCGGATGCGGGTATGGCTGGAGGTGTGTTCCCATCATAAAGAGATGCTATATGCCCTCGTTTACCGATTAATTATCTCAAGGGCTGCCCGCTCCACCGAGGACACGGCCAAGCGTTCTACGAACGACGAAGCCAAGCGTGAGCCTTGCTTTGGAACCGGATGCGGGTATGGCTGGAGGTGTGTTCCCATTATAAAGAAATGTTATATGCCCCCGTTTACCGATTAATTATCTCAAGAGAGTGATGTGCGCGATGGAGGCATTTTATGGGTATCGAACGCGATGTATCGATAGCTTTCGGGAACCTCTGTGAGTCGCGAATGGGGCAATTCCGCCACTGTGGACGGCCAGACGCTGATAACCTTCTTCTCCAAGCCTTCCTCGATGCTCATATACGTTCTGCTCAACATAAATTTCCGATTTCCACTTCTATTGGACCTATGTAACGTCTCGTAAATCAATGTACTCGTTTAAGGTTTTGCATGCGATCACCCTCCCCCTGTCTCAATCACTTGGGGCTCCTGGCTTCACTTGTTTCCTCGGCATTTCCACCGTAAGTACCAGCATTCCTCACTCTAGAACCCAGTATCGATGTCGGATCTCCTCATGGGCTTCAAATATGGAGGGTGTGGTATTTTGGAGCCTCGAGGATGCAAAGCGGGAGATTTCGAGGAACTGTGAGCAGTTCACAATGGGGTAAAAGACAGGAGAAAAGCTGTAACTAGCCCCATCAGACCGATGTCGGTCGTCCTCGGCGTTGTTTTTAAAAGTTGCTTGGGAGTTCTCCACCGTCTGTTAAAGTTTCAACCGTCTTTGGGTGGGAGGTCTCGATTTTACCAAATTGAGCGAGACCCTGCTTTTGTAATGTGAGCCATTGTTTGTCGCGACACGCGGCAGCTGGGAAAACCTCCACCAAAACGCAGACGCGAAAGCCCCAACTCGTCAACCCTCAACTAAAATGAGCTCTTCTTGGCGGCACTTTGTAAAAGGGTTGCAGTTCGACTCCAGTTCACGGTTTCACCCCAGTCGCCTCACTCCCAGCTTAAGACGTTCCCCCCAGGAGGCACCGCATACTCCTGCAACAAACGCTTCTCGTACAAGCCCGTTCCCCTCAAACGGGGACATCATATTCAAAGGGGAGCATGGAGAAGAGTGTGAAGAATTTTTGTACAAAATGCGGCGTTTCGTCATAGAGAAAGACCGACAAGATGATGAAAAATGGATCACCAACTATGCTGCGTCATGCATGTCAGGAAGGGCGCTGAGATGGCACATCTCGCTGGAAAAAGATGTAAAGACCAGTTGGGATGCTTTGCAGAAAGCGATGATCGCCCAATGGCCAGCGGAGCAACTGAAGGCGCTCCCTTTAGAGAACCACAACCTAAAGAGGGAAGGGATCATCAAAGTCGTTCGGCAATCAAAGGAGCTTGGCTATCTGGGACGCCACGCGAGTGGAAATACTCTGGGTATAGCTATAAGCCCTATCGCGGAGGAAGCCATGCGAGTGTTGCATCGACCCTCACATAGCCTAGCGGAATTTGAGTTATTGGTGAGCTTGTCGTTGCTGTTTTTTCCTTTGACATCCGAATTGGGCTGTTCAAGACCCTGACCTGATACCATCTTGTAGGGATCGTCCAATGAACTTGCCTTCCTCGGTGGTACTATGATGGATGCTCCGAGTGCGTATGACTACCCAAGTCACAAGTCAGTTGGTACTCACCCGAGGTATGCTAGTTCCGCTGACTGAGATACACTGACTGACATGAATTCGCACCCTTTCAGAGATGCAGCGCTCTCAGCTGTCGGCGAGGGTATTCACTGCAGCAGAGTGCGTAACTCGAGGGGAAGGGACTGTATCAGTCGGTCGGACATTTGGACCGTAAACAATACCGGACGCCTTCAGGCATATTCTCCTGTTAACTGTTTGTCAATGACTTTATACCCGGCCGAATTCATGTTTATGATTCAATTATTACAGCAAATATCCAGCTCAAGACGTGTATCAACACTGCCAGCGGAAACATCTATCTCGTGGATCAAGACGAGCCAGCGAAGAAGGCGACGGCTGAAGAGGCTTATTCGGATGTGGTATGTCGTTTTATTATATTACATACGTCGCTTACTCAAGTACGATCACAGTCATTGGTCTTCGAGGAAACGAGCTCCAAAAATGGATAAGGATCGGTGGGGACGTTTGGTTCTGATAAGATAAGATAAGAAGTCACCCGCCCACCGGCATTAGGCGAGGCTTCTGTTTGCCTATGCGGTGAAGTGAATTCCGTTTGTTGTGTATCCATCTGATTATTCATGCGTGAGACAATCTATTAACGCCGAGGAGGTCCGGGTGCGTCCCGCGTCAAAATCGAGACAGTTGACGATAGAATCACGAGCGCTCATCGGGCCAAGAGAGATAAATAAACGAGATAGCTCCTCCCTCTCGCCACCACCACCATCAACTCCCTCTCCACCTCCTATCAGATATACGCAAAAGCACAATGGCTCTTCAGCCCTCTCTCTCGCCGTTCGTCATCGGTCCATACGGCGCTCCTCACACTCTGGAGTTTTTCTATGACATCGTTTGCCCTTTCTCGAGGAAATCCTACGCCAACCTCCGTAGCGTCCTTGAGCCTCAATTCGTCAACGATAAGTACAAGGATAAGCTTAAGATCATTATTAGGCTTCAACCTCAACCCTGGTTAGTACTTGTTCGGCACCGCAATGAACTCTATTTCGGACTGACCACCCGGGGCGACGCTATCACGTCTAATATAGGCACGTCGCAAGCCATTTTTGTCACGAAGCTGTCCTAGCTGTTGCTCGCGTCGCACCTGATCAGCTCCTGAATTACTTGGATGTTGTAAGTGACTGCCAACGGAGTCTCAGGGAGAAAGGGTCTCCTAACTTGGTTGCTGTATTTTGTAGCTCTACCCAGTCAATGAAACATTCTACGATATCCCAGCTTCTACTCTCACTCCAGTCCAGATCCGCGAGAAGCTTGCTGGCATCGCTGAACCCGTCATTGGATCGGAGAAGCTCGCCGCCGTCAACGAGGTATGCTCTTCTGTGACATGATGCCTGGTTGACCTCAGAGCAAAATAACATGCGACCTCCGACTACCGTAGCTTCTAAAGCACAAGAGTACACCGAACGGTGGTGTCGGTGTGACTGAGGAGCTCAAGTACTCTAGTACGTGACCTACTCGAGTCATGACGTCATCGCAGGGCGCTAACAGGCCAACCTTTACGCGCACCAGTCAAGATCAGTCGTCAAAACAGCATCCACACTTCTCCTACTGTTCTTTGGGACGGCCTAGTCCAAGAGCAAGTATCCTGTGAGTTGGAATCTATCGATTACTAGGCCTTTGACTAATGGGTGAGCCTTCTTACAGCTTCCTGGGGCGAGAAGGAATGGACCGACTTCTTCAATGCGAAGGTCTAAACATAAAAGATGAACGCATTTGATCCGCTCCTGTTCACTCTAGTTGACTGAAAATATTTCTTGGTGCATGTTGAACCTACTGCGATGATCGGGGTACCCCGACGCGTTGTCGCTCCGCTGTGGCTGTTCATCTATGAGTCCATAATGAGCTTGATATTAGAAGGGCGTTTATTCAACTGTCAACGCAGCTTAGCTTCTCACAACTGCGATGTGGACGAATGTAATGAGCTATGGTCGAGCCGCCGTGTGGCCAGTGTCATCGTAAGCTCACGTGCACTGTATGGCTCTCCCAAAACAATTATCCACATAATGGGCGGCTCTCCCAAGACTGGTAGTCACTGATTGTGGACGAATCAAGCTGAAAGGGCTCGGCATCCTCGAATCATCTTAAAAGATCAGACTTTGCCTAAGCGCCTGAAAGGTCTAGAGAATATGAATACAGAGAGTTTTCCCATCCTAAACTTCAATTATTGTTGCTTAAAGAGGCTAAGAGGGACTCCAAATTACAGGTTCAAAGCGTTCTTTAACTAGAAAACCTCCATCCCGCCCCACTCCAGGACTCGGAAAAGACTTGTATCTCGCTGTCGAACACCATCGACTCCAACAATCGCCACCCAGAAAACAACGTCTTTCGATGAACGTTCTTGAGCTTCCTGCCACTCAGACAGTCTGTCGGGAGGAATTCCCTGGAAGAGCATGAACACTCGGGTGACAATGTCCGGGAGTGGATTGATTTCCAATGGAGCCGAAGCTTCGTAGTCGACCTGTGGGAGGAAACGGATCGCGACGAACTCGTGTTTGAGAATTGAGGGAAGCCAGTAGCTGCGGTTAGGAGAAGTGAGATACCACCAGCAAAGACAACAAGAACGAGCGACATACGTAATGAACGAAGTTCGAGCCTCTACGTGCAACCCCAACGAAGTGAGGCATCTGTCAAGGTATGAAGCCATGTCGTGAACAGAGAGAACGACCGAGTCCTGAGACGAGCACTTGGTAACTCCCGGTATGAAGCCGTTCCTCGGATAGAACTCCTGCGTTTTGGAGGAGACGAGAGAACGTGTAAGTCCTGGTGAATTTTGAGGATTCGGGTTGGTCATTGTCGGGTCCGTCCTATCGTATGGGACTTCGAATAAGTGACTTTCAAACGAAAAACTGGGTAGAACGAACTCAGCTTCCCAAAAGAGATAGGCCACCTTCGTCGACGCTCCTTTCACTGTCATCACTCCATTTGGGTCGCAGACTACATTCCACTCAGCGCTTCGACGATGTTTTTCACCCTGGGCAGCTTGTTTCTCGGGCATAGGGTACAGCGCTGAGAATCTCCAATGAGGGACGAGGGATAGCTTGACAGAGGCATCGATAGGTGCCGGTGGGTAGAGGTAGATCACAGGCTTTTCGCCTCTGAGCTTAAGCACGAGGTGAAGGATCGCCCCATTCGTGATGCCATACGATGCCAAGGTCCGTTGACCCGCTGGCAGCACTGGCTCAGCGAGGGGCTGGTCTTGACACTTGAGAATCGCTTTCTTATCATTGCTCGCCCCTTTTGTCGCGACAACAGTGTCACAGGAATCAGGGTCACTGAAGGAAGGCGACCGACGCGTCGGGGACATACTGGTGACTGGTTGGCCTTGGTGGGACGCGCCATGGAAATCCGGACCAGGTTTGTGGGACCTTTCGAGCTCGGCAATCCTCTTCAGTGTTCTAGATCGGGGTTGCCAACCGGCTGGACAGGCATGCGCTTCGCAGGCTGACCAATGTTTGGGGCTCGAGAGGGAATGGCTCGCACCCGCTGGTTTGTCGGTGTCGTCCGCAACGTCGACCTCGAATACCGCGACACCCTTGGAGGCTAACTGCCAAGAGTCAGGGTGAATCTCGATAACCCCCTGTGCTGAGTACTGGGGAAGCTGAGCCGAGAGAACAATGCGGTCCAGTGCCGTCTGCCTCAAAGACTTGAAATATCGAGTCGCGATGAGGACAGCTTCCTACAAGTAAACATTTAAGACGGATGAGATTAAGGCGGACAGTGAATACTTTAGGGGTCACCTGACTTGATGTGTCTTCGGACGGATCACAGCGACTTTCCTCCCTTTGTGTTGAAGGAAAACCATGTTTGGGCTTTCTGGAGACCGCCTAGGTGGCATGGAACGATACGTTGTTGAGAGCATGGAGCCGAAGGTGATAGATAATGCAGTCCCGCGTTTGATGTCATTCAGAACGAAAGGGGCTTTATCCGATGGAGCGGGATTTGGGAAGGGCCCGGAATTGCCAAATACGGTTGTGTACTGCAACCACCATCCGTTATCGGGAGGACCACGATTACCCAAATCTCCTAAAGACATCTCGAGATTTAATCTGGAAACCTCGCAGACTTTTCATAAAGAGCTCAAGTTACGTATATGTTCTTCTTTCAAACAAGTCCGAGATGCGCTCTGGCGGGTTGATGCCGTCCACTTCGAAATTGCATCATATGGTTTACATCACAGCGTACATGAGATTAACGGGAGCGTCAAGCGCATCAGGGGAAATATACATGATACATAACCCGGAAGTGTCTGCGCCACGGGCTAATACGCGGAACGAGTCGTTTTCCCTCATCGGACTTCCATGCCTCCCCATTCTAAAACTCGGAAAAGACTTTCGTCCCTTTGTCGAGAATCTTCAACACCAACAATGGCTTTCCAGAGGTTGACATCTTCCAAAGAGCGTTCACGGGCTTCTTCCCAATCAGCCAATTGGTCTGTCTGGATCCCTTCGAAGAGCATAAAGAGCCTTGTGACAACGTCGGGTTTGGGGCTAATATTGAGCGGCGCGGAAGCCTCAAAGTCGACTTGTGGAAGGAAGCGAAGCGCAAGGTGCTCGTGCTTGAGGAATGAGGGCAGCCAATAGCTGTGGATAGGCTGATTGAGACAAGGCGACGAGCGGAAGGAAAGGCCCGAAAATGACGCACGTAATGAAAGAAGTCCTCGCCTCCGTGTGAAAGCCAAGTGCAAGGAGAGTTTTCTCGAGATATGGAGGTACTTCTTGTGCAGACATTACGACTGAATCTTGCGGTGAGCACCTGGTGGCACCAGGTATAAACCCTGCACGGGTGCGAGGTGCTTCTGGGCGAGCAAACGGGAGAGGAGAGGGAGAACGAGATGCGGGCGGGGACTCCGGGAGACCCGTTGCAGATTCGGTCCTGAAAACAGGCAGGCTTGGTAAGGAATGATAATGGTATGACAGATCCGACTTACTCGGCCTCCCAGAAGATATACGCCACTTCGGTTGAACTTCCTTCCATAGTCATCATTCCGCATGGGTGAGCGATGACGTCCCATTCGGCGGTCTGAGAACACTTGCCCTCCTTAAAGGACCCTTTCACTGGCAGAGGGTAGACAGCTGAGAATTTCCATTGAGGAACGAGAGAGAGCTGGACTTTGGCGTTGATAGGCGTGGGCGGGTATAGATAAATGACAGGTTTCGCGCCTCTCAAGCGGAGAACGACGTGGAGAAGAACTCCACTCGTGATCAAATAGTCCGCGAGAGTCCGACCCTCCTCGAGCTGCTTCCCACCAAAAATAAGTCGTTGCTGATCTGGAGGAATTCCTGAGATGTCGTGAATCTTTGTCTTCAGTCTATAGATGTCGTCGGAAGGATAAAGGTCATCGATGACGTCGTCCCTCCCTGTTTGCTGCCGAGCAAGGATCGAGAATGACTTTTCTCCGGGCCCTAATTTTACGTTTGTATAGTCCAGATATCCATATGCAGAGAGAGTAAAAAACGTACCACGAATGCGAGGCGCCCCCGATTGGCCAGCTGGAGGAAGTTGAGGCTGAGCAGAGGCCTGCGCATGAAGGGGCTGCGTCAAATCGACCTCTTCCTCTTTTTCTTTCTTTACTTCTTCCACTTCTTCGACCTTCATCTCTTCTTCTATGATTCCTACAGTAAAATGCTTGACCCCGTTGGTGGCCAGTTGCCAAGCTTCTGGAGCGATCTCGACAACACCCTCCTCGCGATGATCCGGTAAACGGGCGGAGATGCCGATTCTGTCGGGCGGTATTCCTTTCAGAGCAGGAAAGGTCTTCTTGGCTAGATTTACAGCATCCTAGAATCGGCTTTATATCAGTCACGGGAGAGGAGACACGAGAAGAAAGGTCGCTATACTTCGTGTGTCGCGGGACGAGCAAACGTGACTTTTCTACGCTTGTAGGTAAAGAAAACAAGGTTCGAAGTCTCTGAGCTACGAGCCGGAGCCATGATAGCCTAGCTATGCTTTGGTGGCAGGGGGGAAAAGGGCAACGATATGGGCGTCAACGGCAGCGAGCAATTGGGCAGGCGTTGCCAGTCTCGGTCGGAACTTGGAGCGGTGGTCACTTGCACGTTGTACACAAACAGCTCCACACAACCTTTCTGCACCTATCTGTGAGAGCCGCATCTAGTCGTGGCTAAATGCAAAGCAAAGTTGCTTTCAGCATGAAGTAAAACAACAATTGGTGTGGGGAGAGAATACGCAATGTGTACGCTCATCCCGCTCTGGGGAAACGCCAACCCACCAGAGCATGGGCCAGACCACTGTTGGGAGCATAGTCCCGCAGTTGATACCATCCGAGAAAGAAAGGGGCTTATCTGATAGAGCGGGAAGGACCCCGAGTTGCCAAATGCGGTTGTGTATTGCGGCCACGGTTCGTGATCGGGAGGACCACGATTACCCTTTTGGAGACATCTCGAGAGTTAAGCTGCTCACTCCCACTGCTGGGTCTGCTCAGATATACTGTACATAAATTTCCTACATAGAATCGAATACGAATGTGCCTTTCCGACACCGATCCACTAGACTCCAGGTTGGGTGAGCCGGGCCACCACAAAGAAGGCGACCCGACTGGAACCACAAGGGGTACGAAGACCAAAGGCACCCCCTGGGCGCTTATGGAGGAGAAAAGTGGGATGGCGGTGGGCAAAAGAAGTCGCTATAGCAGGGGAGACGAGAGGGGATGGTGGTAAAGGTGACCGCATCTTGCGGTCCCCACGCATCCCCCTTAGGGTCCGCGAGCCGAAGAACTCCCTCAACCGGGAGTTCTCGCAGGAAACCTCGCAGACCTTCCACGGAGAGCTCAAATTACGTTTAGGTTCTTCTTTCAAACAAGTCCGAGATGCGCTGGGGCGGGTTGATGCCGCCCACTTCGAAATTGCGTCATATGGTTTACAACACGGCGCACATGAGACTAACGGGAGCGTAAAGCCTATAGGGGCAAATAGACATGAAACACCCGGGAATGTCTGCGCTACGGGCCAATACGCGGAACGAGTCCTTTTTTCCTTCATCGAACTTCCATGCCTCCCCATTCTAAAACTCGAAAAAGACTCTTATCACTTTGCCGAGAATCTTCGACACCAACAACGTCTTTCCAGAAATTGATATCTTCCAAAGAACGTTCATGGGCTTCTTCCCAATCCGCCAATCGGTCCGTCGGGATCCCTTCAAAGAGCATGAAGACTCTTGTAACAACGTCGGGTTTGGGGCTGATATCGAGCGGCGCAGAGGCCTCAAAATCGACTTGTGGAAGGAAGCGGAGTGCAAGGTGTTCGTGCTTGAGGAACGAGGGCAGCCAATAGCTGTCGATAGACTGACTGAGACAAGGCAACGAGCGGAAGGGAAGGCCCGAAAAGGACGCACGTAATGAAAGAAGTCCTCGCCTCCGTGTGAAAGCCAAGTGCAAGGAGAGTTTTCTCGAGATATGGAGGGGCTTCTTGCGCAGACATGACGGCTGAATCTTGCGGTGAGCACCTGGTGGTACCAGGTATAAACCCTGCATGGACGCGAGGTGCCTCTGAGTGAGCGAACGGGAGAGGTGAGGGAGAACGAGATGCGGGCGGTGAGTCCGGGAGACCCGTTGCAGATTCAGTCCTGAAAACAGGCAAGCTTGGTAAGGAATAAAGATGGTACGATGGATGAAACTTACTCGGCCTCCCAGAAAATATACCCCACTTCCGTTGAGCTTCCTTTCATAGTCATCATTCCGCATGGGTGCGCAACAACGTCCCACTCGGCGGACTGAGAACACTTGCCCTCCTTGAAAGACCCTCCAACTGGCTGGGGGTAAACAGCTGAGAATTTCCATTGGGGAACGAGAGACAGCTGGACTTTAGCGTTGATAGGCGTGGGCGGGTATAAATAGATGACAGGTTTCGCGCCTCTTAGGCGGAGGTAGCCGTGGAGAGTACTCTCATCCTGGATTGAATAGTCGGCCAACGTCCGATCGTCCTTGAGTTGATTCCCAGCAAAAGTAAGTCGTTGATCCCCTATAGGCATTCCTGAGATATCTTGAATTTTGCCCTTCAGCTTGTTGATGTCATCGCTTGGATGAAGGTCGCGGATTTCGTAGGTTTCCCCAGTTAGTGTCTTAACAAAGATACGCAATGACTGTTCTCTAGGCTCTGATTTCATGTCAAATAAGTAATAGGTCCGTTCGCAGAGAGAATAAACAGCGTACTGTGAGTGCGGGACGCCCATGACTGGCCAGCTGGAGGAAGTTGAGGCTGAGCAGAGGACTGCGCATAAAGGGGCTTCATTAAATCGTCCGCTTCCTCTTTTTCTTTTTTTACTTCTTCCACTTCTTCGACCTTGATTTCTTCTTCTATGATTCCTACAGTAAAGTGCTTGACTCCATTGGTAGCCAGTTTCCAGGCTTCTGGAGCAATCTCGACGACGCCCTCCTCGCGATGATCCGGTAAACGGGCGGAGATGCCGATTCTCTCGGGCGGTATTCCTTTCAGTGCAGAAAACGTCTTCTTGGCTAAATTTACAGCATCCTTAGAACGGCTTTATATCAGTCGCGGGAGCGGAGACATGAGAAGAAAGGTCGCTATACTTCATGTGTCGCGGGGCGAGCAAACGTAACTTTTCTGCGCTTGTAGGTAAAGAAAACCAGGCTTGAGGTCTCTGAGTTACGGGCGGGCGGCATAGTAGCCTGGCTGTGGCTTGGCTGCTGAAGAAAAAGAGGCAAAGAACGCAGCGAGGGATAAGGCGGGCGTGGCCAGTCTCGGTCGGAACTTGGAGGGAGGTCACTTGCACATGTACACAAACAGCACCACACGGCCCTTCGAATGCCCTCGTCTGCGACAACTGCTCCTCGTGACCAGTCGCAAAGCAATTCAGCGCTCACCATAAAGGTGAATGGTAATTGGTGGAGGGGATGCACAACTAACTCACCGAGCATGGGCCACCCGTCTCCAGTTTGTCGCTATGGGCTGCACGCTGATATAGCATTTAAAGTCGATTATACAAATCAATCAGGCATCTTATAAATACTGTGCGCAGGTCTAGGGAGCACAAGCGATTGCTGGTGCTTAACATGGAAAGAGAGAACCAGATATAACGAGAACGATGACCGGAATCCAAACGTCAAGAAGACCTCACGCGAACCTACTGTATTAGGTCTGGGGTCCTGCGAACTCGCATCGGTTCATGATGTCTAACTATGACCGAAGGTGGATACGTTGCAGGCGTTCATTATCCAGGCTTAGACTCGAGAATGCGAGCCAAAGCCCATGTCAACATAGGATGGAACGGCGGATCCGGATGGCAATCTTAAGCAAAGAGATCAGCCTCCCGAGGAATCGGGAAACGAAAATTGACCGGTTACTTTTCAGTGCATGCTTTGCAGGGCTATTGACGGAGGAGGACAGAAGAGACATCAGACAAATCCTCGATGTCGTAGCTCGAGAGGCTTTGTCTGACATCTGATATTATTCCGGCAAAGCACAAATGGCGTGCACTTCATTTGACCGAAAATAGTCCTTGGTGCATGTTGAAATCAACCGTGATTATCGAGAGCGAGGAGTTCATGTTGCTCCAGTCGACTTTTTTCCTTCGTACAGACGCTCGATCGTTGGAAGAGATTTTATCCAGGGCTGACATATCTTGGCTTCGAGCGGCTACGATGTAGGCAATATCGCCGAATTGAATTTGTCCGTTGGCGAGCTACTATCCCGCGACCGAAGTGATAGTGAACCAGTACGTGATGCATGGCTATAAGACAATCAGGTGTAGGAAGGAACACGATTACCCACGATTCATAAAAGTCGACGGAATTCTCACAGTGAGTTCAAAGGAGCGTCCACGCTCTCTTGAATGGATCCGAGGGGCGCGATGACCAGTTGATACTGCACACCGTGAAATCGGTTCAATAATTTCATCACGACGTATAAGAAACTAGTAGGAGCGAGAAGCGGATTTAATTAACCAAACATGAGACATAGCGTGGTACTGCCTGCGCAACCGGCCAGAATTGGGAACGAGCGATTGCTCCTTCATCGAACTTCCATACCTCCCCATTCTAAAACTCGGAAAAGACTCTCATCGCTTTGTCGAGAATCTTCGACACCAACAACGTCTTTCCAGAAATTGACATCTTCCAAAGAACGTTCACGGGCTTCTTCCCAATCCGCCAATCGGTCCGTTGGGATCCCCTCAAAGAGCATGAAGACTCTTGTAACGACGTCGGGTTTGGGGCTGATATCGAGCGGCGCGGAAGCCTCAAAATCGACTTGCGGAAGAAAGCGAAGCGCAAGGTGCTCGTGCTTGAGGAAGGAGGGCAGCCAATAACTGTGAATATGGCGCTTGGACTTAGACAAAGCGGCGAATAAAGAGAGGCACGGAAACAACCCACGTGATGAAAGAGGTTCTCGCTTCAGTGTGGAAGCCAAGTGCAAGAAGCGTTTTCTCGAGATATGGAGGCACTTCTTGTGCCGACATGACGACTGAATCTTGAGGCGAGCACCTGGTGGTGCCAGGTATGAACCCCACGCGGGCGCGCGGTGCCTTTGAGTGAGCGAAGGAGAGAGGAGAGGGAGAACGAGACGTGGGCGGAGAGTCCGGGAGACCCGGTGCAGGTTCAGTCCTGAAGACAGGCAAGCTTGGTAAGGAATGATAGGTGTTCCCCTGATCAGACTCACTCAGCCTCCCAGAAAATATACGCCACTTCCGTGGAAGTTCCTTCCGCGGTCATCATTCCGTTCGGGTGGGCGACAACCTTCCACTCGGCGGTCTGCGAACACTTGCCCTCCTTGAAGGACCCTTTAACCGGCTGAGGGTAGACAGCGGATAATTTCCATTGAGGAACAAGGGAGAGCTGGACGTTGGCGTTGATAGATGTTGGCGGGTATAAATAAATGACAGGTTTCCCGCCTTTCATGCGGAGGACAATGTGAATAGTAGTTCCCCTTCTGATCGAATAGTTGGCGAGCGTGCGACCTTCCTCGAGTTGGAACCCGGCGAAAATAAGTCGTTGCTGGTCTGGAGGCATTGCTGAGACATCGTAAATCTTTGTCTTCAGTCTGTAGATGTCGTCACTGGGATAAAGATCACCGATGATGTAGACTTTCCCGGTGAGCGTCCGAGCAGTGATCCAGAATGACTGTTCTCCAGACCCTGATTTGATGTCGGATAAATCATATGTCCATGTGCGCAGGGAGTAAACAACGTACCACGAGCGCGAGACACCCTTGACGGGCTAGCGGTTGGAGGTGGAGGCTGAGCAGAGAACTGCGCATGGCCGGGCAGCGTCACATCGTCCTCTTCCTCTTTTTTCACCTCTTCCTCTTCTTCGGCTTTGATGTCCTCTTCTATTCTTCTTCGGCTTTGATGTCTTCTTCTATAATTCCTAGAGTTAAGTCCTTGACCCCGTTGGTGGCTAGTTTCCAGGCGTCTGGAGCGATCTCGACGACGCCCTCCTCGCGATGATCCGGCAAAAGGGCGGAGATGCTGATCATCTCGGGCGGTATTCCTTTCAGTGCAGGAAACGTCTTCTTGGCTAAATTTACGGCATCCTGAAACCGACTTTATATCAGCCGCGCGAGTGGAGCAATGTCGGGGGAGGTTAATAGATACGGCATGTGTCGCGGGACAAGTAATCGTGACTTTTCTCCGCTTGTAGGTAAAGGACACAAGGGTTAACGGTGAAGTGTATGAGCTACGAGTGGCAGGCATAGTAGTTGAGTTATGCTTTGGTGGTAGGAGGGAATATGGGCATCAACGGGAGGAAGGGATTCTGGTTTGCCAGTCCAAGATGGAACAATAGTGGCTTGTAAGTACATAAACATAAACAGCCCCATACAATCCCTTCGAGAATTGTATCCCATGACCAATGCAGGATACTCTTCAACACGGAGTCTGTACCCATATCGCGCTCTTGGAACCCAATCCATGCGTCCAGGTTGTCACAATAATCTGCACATTGATAGAATTCAAATCCAGTTACAAAAGGCCCTCACAAAGCGGAGCTCCAGGTACAGTAACACGCTCGATTGCTCGCGCTAGAGTTGGAAAGACAGAACAAAATAAAACAAGGAAGCTAGCGGAAAACTAATGGGCAGACAACCGTCGCGGTTTGGCATATTACGCTCACGGTCCGTCGTGGATGGCATGGGTTCTCACTGCGATCGAAGAACGGAACCAGCGCCCGGGACTAATTACCGAGGCTGAGATTCACAATCCCAAGCCAGAGCAAGTCATTCGGATGTCGGCGGCGGACATGCTGTTTAACCATATCTTTCTTATTTCTATAGGATAGACGAGCGGTCGATCAGGCGTGCCGAAAAAGAAATCAGGTTGCCGTAGACTAACCTGAAAGGGCAGCCCGAAACGGGGCAGTCAAACAACCGAAGATGCCCACCCCGGCAGCGAGAGCGCGCAGCGGGATCGAGGAACTGCTTCCCGCACTGGCATCGATACCAGATGCTGGGTTGATGCCTTCATAGGAAGACGTGAGCCAAGACTAAAGGCACCGAAGTGCGAAAGGAGGAGCAAACGTACACAGCATCCATATGTCGACGAAGGCGGGGGCGGCTCTGGGGTTAATACCGTGATCAGGATCCGGACAGTGACTGAGAAAATTTAAAACATACAGTGAGATTCTTGCCGCATTCATGGCAATGGTACGTGCGAGTAAGCGTGTTCATCGAGCGTTCGTGAGGGGGCGGAGATGTTCAGTCAGATATTGATTGAGCGGGGCGCAATGAGTAAATTGGTTTGGAGTGGAAGATGACTTCGCGATTGTGCAACTCGATTACGCCCATATATACTGTAAGGTTGTGGCTTCGAATCTTTTCAGGAGGTTGCCGTCAGTCACCTGTGTTCGATTTGAGATGCACCGCTAGCAGCGTGACACCACCCTGGGGGCTGAGCACTTTGACAGCCTAGAAACGCACGGATCCGATTCCAATCAGGACATCAGTAACATTTCAATTTAAATAAAATAAATAAATCCAGTTTGGGACTCTCTTAGCTAATACAAGGGCAACCACCCGCTTCGGACACGTCAAATAACCTGAGCGGAAATGGTGATCTGGACCCTGATTCGCTAGTGAGGAGCTGTGAGCGGCGAAGTAGGTATTTCTCAGGGTACCCTTCTTCTGGTACGCCAGAAGATCGGGAAGAAACGTACTATAATGCCCCGTGGACCATATCGGAATGTGAACGGATCGGGGCGGTCCCAAATCGGAACTTGGGCTTAGAGTCCGTGCAATGAATATCGGAGCTATCAAAGTATTCCGACGAGAACATCATTAGCCGAGCGAGATCTTACCCTGTCGTAGCATGCTTCTTGCACCGAGCATGCGTGTTTCTCGGTAGCGAGATTACCACCAATAATCCTTGGGTTGTGTTACTCCAGCAGAGTAATTTTTCCTTGGGCGAGCAGCCTACGATCGTCGACCGATCCTTCGCATCGACAAAAGGTACCTTTCTATTAAATTCTGAGATACCAGTAGGAATAAATTTGACGGTAATAATAATACAAACCTTAAATGTCATTCGGCTTGAAGTTTAGGGGCACCCGAGCGGGCGTAAGATTTCCTTGCCTGGTTCTGGCTTGATGTGTGATGCCCATGATATCGACAAGCAAACTTTAGCCCCCTGAAGGTACGTTCATTGATTTGCAATAATGCGAAGCGCGTATCAAATCGCGTCATATTATTTACATCACGGAGTACACGAGACTAACGGGGAGCGTAAAGCGTATCAGGGAAAATAAATATAAACAGAACTGTCTGCACTACGGGGCAATACGGGGAACGAGTTCTTGCTGTGGATGTAGGACTGAATACGCGTCCGGGACTAGTTAGTGAGGCTGGGATTCAAAGTCCCGAGCCCAAGTAAGTCATTCATATGTCGGCGGCGGATATGCTGTGTAACCACATCTCTCGTCCTACTTCTACAGGATAGACAAGCAGTTGATCAGATGTACTGAGAAATAATTTAGATCACCATAGACTAACTTTGAAAAACGATCGAACATGCCTAGCCCTGCAGCGAGAGCGCGAAGCGAAACTATGGTACTGCTTTCCACATTCGCACACATGCCAGTTGAATCTCAGATGCCTTCATAGGAGATGTCAGCAAGGGGCCGAAGCGCGGAAGGAGGAGCAAACTTACTGAGAATTCCTATGCTGACGGAGGCCGGAGCCGCTCTGGGTCAATGCAGTGTGGTCAGGATGTGGACAGTGACTCGGTTTGGGGAGGAATTTTAAAACATACAGCGAGGATTTTGCCACATTCACGGCAAAGGTACGTGCGAGTAAGAGTGTTCATCGGGCGTTCGTGGAGGGGAGTGGAGAGATTTTGATAGCGATGAGCCGGGAGCAATGAGTAAAATGGCTTAGCAATTGTGGAACTCGAGTACGCCCATATATACTGTAAAGTTGTCGCTCCGAATCCTTTCAGGCGGTTGCCGTCCGTGTTCGATTTTAAACGTCGTGGGATGCGCCGCGTGCAGGGTGACACGACCCTGAGGGTTGAGGATCTTGACAGCCGAGACATCGCGCTGATCCGATTCCAATCAAGACATCAGTAGCACTTCTGTTTTTATTTATCTATTTTTTTTCCCAATTTAGGACTCTTTGAACGAATACAAGGGCAACCGCCCGCCTTGGACACGTCAAATAACCTAAGCGGAAATGGTGATCTGGAGCCTGATTCGCCTGTGAGCAGCGAATTGGGTGCTTTTCGAGGTAAACTTCTTCCGGTAAGGCAGAATATCAGGGGAAAAAACCGTACACGATGATTAGATATACTGCCCCATGGACCATATCGGGATGTGGGCGGAGGTCAGGGCGGTCCCAAATCGCAAGCGTTTAAGGTCCGCGCAGTGAATATCGGAGCCACCAAAGTATTCCGACGAGAACATCATTATATGAGCGAGATCTTACCCTGGGGTAGAATGCTTCTCGCACCGAGCATGCGTGTTGCTCGGCAGCGAGATTACCGGTCTCTGTGCCGAGAATTTTGGCTTGTGTCACTGGGCTGAACAAGAAAAGATTTAAAACCTAATCGAGGCGTCTGCTGAGTCCCTCGTAAGCGTATGGTTCAGTAGAGAATTTTTTTTCATTGGGGCGTAGCCTACGATAGTCGGCCGATCCTTAGCATCGGCAGAAGGTACCTTTTCTAAGTAAACCCTGAAAAAGCTTGACGTGTGATGTCCATCGACACGCCGACTTTGGCCCCCTCAAAGCTACGCTTATTAATTTGAATAGTGCGGAGCTCGTAACTTCGGGCGTAGTAAGTTCACTCCGGGGCCAAAACAGGACATATTCTGTGGCGACCCTGAAGACTCGCCCCGGGCGAGTCAAGGCACGAAGAATAAGGACATCTGAAAAAGTGCTCCGAGTATCTGGAAGTAAGTACTTAAATTAAATGAAGGGAAGTCTAATTCTAATAAAAAAACAAGGATAGGGCCAACAAGGGTTCATAAGAAAGCGGAACGTCTGCAAACGGAACACGGCGAATTCCGACGGCGATCCTGAGCCAAGGTTCTGACTTCCCGAGCGATTGGGGAGCAGCGTTGGTCCGCGGGCATTCACCCACTGTGTTTTACGGGGCTATCTCCACAAGGAGGACGAAAAAGATATTCGATAGATCTCCGACGCCGTAGCTCGAGAGGCTTCGTTTGTCCTCTAATATTTTCCCGGAATAAATTAAATTCTGCCGCCCTCCAAGACCCTCTTTCTCAGATCACCAATGACGTCCGAGGGACGAACATCTGTGATTGTGGTAACCTTCCCCGACGGGCGTTTAACGATTGAGGTAGTCGAGGCTGAATTGCTGGACGCTGACCTGGCGACCTGCACGTTAGTAAAAACAGATTGTAAGGTTAAATAACGTCTTTTCACCCTTCGAGTCCCACTTGGGGCGGGCCAACCGCTGCGGGGGCGACAGGAACTATCGCGTCGGAGTCGAGCGGTCCCGTCTCCACTGAACTAAAATCCTCCATGACGCCGACTTCGAAGCTATCGACTCTAGTGGAGGCCATACCCCACGCTTCTGAACCGATTTCGACGCGCCCATGGTCAGGATAGTCGACGAGGACGGCGGGAAACGTGATGCACTGGGGAGGTATTGAGTTCAAGTAGATTTAGATTGATTCACAGTCGTCTAGAATTTCATTCATTCAGTTGCGTAATGTTGAGAGCGCTTAAGAGGAGCAGCCGAACCTCGTGCGTTAACCGGCGGAGCAGGGCGACTTTCCAATCCCCGTAGACAAAAAAGACGAGGGTTGAAGATACGTAGGCACTATTGGAAGGCATATTACAAGATATGCTGCGTTGATGCTTATGCACCCGCAATGTGGGCGTTGGATAGGATACAGACACTACGGTACGGCGTAGTCCAAGTCCAAATATCCAGCCGTGGGAAGGAGGCTTCGCCACCAGTGGGTGCCTGGATGCCGTTGCGACCGAAAGCAGGTAAATTTGTTCTGGGGTCTAACATAATCGTTTTCTCACATAATGGGATAGCTTGTAAAGTATTCGCACATGGCGCACATGCGTGCAGCATCGATTGATATAGGGGCTGATGACCACTGCCGTACTGCTACCCTTGCCGAGAAGTGAGCGCCCTAGGTTCCAGTCACACGAGCACGATTATTAAAGCAACTGTTTGGCGGTGAGACGCCTCCGCGTCGCTGTATCGGTTTGGTCGTAATAGGGCATCACGCACAATACCATGCAGTGCTTTCCAGGTACTCAGGAGATCTTCAATGCGCCGGGAGTGGACTCCATGAGCGTCCATGATCAAAAGCCTTCTCCGCCTCCTCATCTCTCGTCCGAGCGTAAAGAGTATTGCCAAGGTCATTCAATGCCTTTACAGCGCCAAAGGGTTTCTCCGTGCGAGACTGGATCTTGTGAGCGCCGAAGAAGTCCTTATCCGCTTCTTGTTACCGGGCCGACTAAGCGCAAACCAACATCGTTGCGGACGCGACTCAGAGCAGTGAGCATCATAAACTCTCTCGGGATGACGGAAAACAAATACTCTTGAACCTCCACGTCAAGAATTCCCGTGATTGAACATATGTTGTGGTTGCAGTTGAAACGGTCGAAGGACCAATCGCGAATATACACTCATTGAGAGCCATGTAGTTTACATTCATGCAAATAAGATCCACCATGACAAAACACGCTACCCTAAGCAAATAGCTACGCGTCGCCACACCCTCGCCCAGGAAGCATAGTCAAACGCTACTACCTCGAAAACGCGTCGGCCACAGACCACCGGCGCGACGCGTAGTCGGGGTAGTAGTTAGGCACTACACCACCAAGTCGAGTTTGCGGGACAGTCCCCTTCTCTACTCAAAAGAGTTAGGAGTCAAAGGCCCTCTCATACACTTGGCCGAGAAGCTCATTGACGCGCTACTACTAAGACCGCAGTCGAGAGTGGAAACGACTGCAATCTAGGTAGTAATGGGGCAATGAACCACTGAGACGAGTGTACGAGGTCCAAGAAGCATAGTGTCGCGCTACTACCTCGACGCGCCGTTGACGTGGGTCGCAGACACGGCGGGGTAGTAATGGGACAATATACCACTTGGAAGGGCAGGAAATATTGGTACTGGATATGAGAGGAGAGGAGGTGAAGGATGAGAGAGGATGTGGGACGAAGAAACGAGACGAGATTCTGGTCTTTTATACGCTTCCCCCCCGTCCCCAACCGATGAACCGCTGCCTATGACGTGTCGTCCTTTCAATATATTTTATTCTAGTCTTGGGTGGACGCCAGGCCTCCCCGAAAGTTACTCCCTCAACAGAATCTATCTCGTAGCTAAAATCGGAACGATTCAATTGCGGCATCATTCTCAGCATCACGAGCCTCCTCTTGTCCCAAGATCAATTGGAAACCTGTCCGTAAAATGACGTCATTCTAGTTTACAACTAGTCGCCGCGCAGCGTAGGGAACCCCCTCTCTCCTGGGACCAGATTTTGGTCGGGACCGGGTTTGGATCCCTTTCGAGTTCAGACAATGTCCTGAGTAGCGTAGATGGAAAGAACGTCATAGAAATAGACGAAATTTACGTAGTTATCCAGAGGCAAGGCCAATCTCATTGGCAGAGGCTTCTGTAAACTTGGCTTTGGTAACGACTCTCCTCGAGAAACTCGTTGAAGATTGTGCGTCTGGAAGTGAGGAAGTACCCCTTCAGCAGTCCCTAGTCCTTCGATCAAAGGGCTTAACCCCATTAATGATCATTACCTGCTCGAAACGACATATCAGGGGTTCTCGTCGGATTTCTCCGTCCTCGTACATTAGCGCAGGCATCGCGGTCGTAAGGAAATTGCCCCCCCCCCCCCAGGATTTCCGGTTTTAGGTCCAAGCCAGGGACTCGATTGTGTGAAACAGAACACGACCGTTTACTTCAGCCCTATCAAATCCGTCGGTAGCACCTGACACTCCGGACGGAAGAGTGAACATTGTCTCAATCAGTGTAACTTTCTCCGTGATGGATTGATCTGCGGGGCTGGCACTACACCCGTACACCTGCGGTCGACCGACTCCTCGTATTCGGAATGGAGTGACCCACGATGTGAAACGAGTTGCTGAAGTGGACGACACCCAGACGACGTCGCAACATAAACACGAGAGAAAAATGTACAGTTGCTATGGTTAAATGGAGACCCGATCAAAAGAGCCGAGTATCGAGCAAGAAATAACAAGAATGGTTGAGAGTCTGAGGCGAGGACCGGCGACGCGGCCAGCAGAAAGGAACTTGTTGAACCTTGTACATCGAATACATAAATACATGAATTGTGGTGTAGATACGCGCTCAAACTAGAATATCCTCCGAAGCCTCACGTGGCTTCTTCTCGGTTTGATAATCGCCGCAGTCGAGCAGCTTCCTGAGAGGTATAAGCTACCCACTCAGTCTGTCCTATTCCTCCAAAGACTTTAGTAGCTTCGGTATAGAGACGAATCGCGTCGCTGTGGTCCTCCTGATCGCGATGCACGTCAGCAAGGTACGACAGAGCGACAGCTCTTCCGTATTGGCTACCAATGTTGGTAGAGATTTGCAAGGCTTCCGAAAGGAGAGTGATGGCCTGGCCAAACTCACCCCGAAGCCGATGCACCTCAGCGAGACCCCGAAGAGCTTGACTTTTCCCGAGGCTGTCGCCGATGTGGGTGCGGATTTCTAGGTCCTCCGAGTAGAATTTTATGGCCTGGCTGTACTCTTTTCGGGCCAGATGCACCTCAGCGAGACCCCAAAGGGCCTTAGCTCTCCCTTCTCTGTTGCCGATGTCGGTGCAGATCTGGAGGGCATCGGTGTAGAATGTTGCGGCCTGGCTGAAGTCATTTTGAATCCGGTGCACCTCAGCGAGACCCCTAAGAGCGGAGGCTCTCCCTGGTCTGTCGCCGATGTCGGTGTAGATTTGTAGGGCCTCCGTGGAGAATGGAATGGCCTGGCTGGACCTGCCCAGATGCCGATGCACCTGAGCCACTCGCAGTAGGGCAGTGGCCTTCCCTTCCATGTCGCCGTAATCCGTGTAGCCACCCACAGCCCTGGTAAAGAAATCCAATGCATTGGGGTAGTCACCCTGCTGCCAGTGCATCTCTCCCAGCTTCACAAGAAGCCCGGGAGAGCGAGCTCTCGAAGCCGCTGTATCCGAGGTCCGAATAGGGTTTGGAATAACCATGGGCTGTATCGAAATCGATCAATCGCCGTAACCGATCGTAATGAGCATTACTCACCATCCACTTGATTGACTTTCGACAATCCTCAGCCGTCGGTCGTTTGCTGGGGTCGATGCTCCAACACATAAGCATAAGAGAGCAGAGTGCCTGGATCAACGACATGCGGGCATCGCCGGTGATGGAGGGGAGATCTCCCTGAACGACCCGCTTGATAACGACCGTGTCCTTGACGTCTTGAAACGGAATGAAGCCGGTCATGACCTACATCGAAGTCTTTTTGGGGCTTGATTGCGAATATATACTAGGACTAATATGACGTTACCTCATATGCTACCCACCCCAATGCCCAGATGTCGCTGCAAAGGCCGGGCTTTTCCTCGTACAACAGCTCTGGGGCAGCCCAGCGGAGGGTGTAATGATCTCCCGTCAGCGTTATCGTATTAGTGGAGGCGCAGAACGTTGCTTCCAGCGAAAGCGCCGCCAGGGGTTTGTTCTGAGCTGGCTTCGTCTCCGTGTTTAGTTCCTCGGTTTGAAGCCGACGGGCCGATCCGAAGTCGGTAATTACAGCGATGCACGTTGAGTTCACCAATACGTTTAGCTGCAGAGCATAGAACAAAGTTGGCCAAGTGAATCATCAGGACGTTGTTGAAACCTACAGATTTGAGGTCACCGTGGCATATAGGGGGCCGTCGACTATGGAGGTATTCCACCCCTCTGGTCACATCGTTAATCTGGAGTCAAGAGTGTCAGATGTTGGTCAAAGAGATACGCCTTTATCGTACCAGCGAGATCCGTTCAGGAATTTCCCACTCTGCCAAGGCGATGAAGTCCCGCAAGGTACCGTTTTCTTCCCAGGGAAAGACTAGCCAGACGATAGCCTTAGACAGGTCCTCGACGAACCCTTCCAGTTTGATGATATTTTCATGCGATAACTCCACCAAGAATTCCGCTTCTCTGACCGTCAACTGAACCGAAAAGATACTCAGCGCTGAAACCCCTTGGCAATCGGATGAAGTATTCTGACCCCCAATACCCGCGCTATATCGTCTGACATCTTCATCTTTTTTACCGCTACAACCTGTGAGAGTAGAGTTAATTAATGAGCGGCTCGACGTCCCGGTCAATGGCCGGAGACGCTGAGCAGTACAAACCTTTCGCTGGCGAGAGGTTTCTCCGGTACTGCCATCTAAATCGAGACCTTCGTTTCTGGTAGAATCAGACTGGTTCGTTCTGTCTTGGCCACCGGGGGGAGATGCCAAAAAGGCTTGTGAAACCGTCGCGTGGCCCCCCCGGACCTCACGAGCCGCCTCAGGTAATTCGATCGAGGACTGGTCGATGCGCCATTTTGCAAGCTTTTCGAGTCTATCCTTCTACGAGCGAGACGTTGTTTCAGTGAGATGTTGGAATCTGCCATTTGAGACCTCGGAGCGACGTACCATATTGGCGCTCGGTTGGAATCTACTCGAGGAAGTGTCGGGGTTTGACGATGACCCAGGCAAACTACTGGGACTGACATCGTGGCTGTCGTCTTTTTGCATTTAAGGTTCTTATCGAGAAGAGGTTGGTTATAAGAGTCGGCGTTCTGCGATGGGCTGGGTCGCAGAGAAGGGAAAGGTGGGTGGAGTGTTGATGGAGGATTAGGGGTCCATCGTGGTAGAGGGTGGAAAAAGAACACATCACCTGGCGCTACACCTCAATGCCCCCGAAGAAGTTCGTGCTTCTATCGCCAATCGCCGCGCGCAAAATCAACATCTCCCATGATCACGCGCCCTCATCGCACTGCCTCGTCACACGAGGTTGAGAGGTAGTTTTGTCTGGATAAGAGAGATAGCAAGAGCGAGGAGATAGAGGAAACGGTTGTTAATGCATCCCCTCCGGTCTGGTCCCTGTTGTCGAGATCTGCCGAGCAACGAGAGGAGTGTGCTGAACGCGCTCATCGTCACCTCAAGGTCCACCTCGCCCGCATTCAATGCAGCCCGCGCGCAATCAGGCCAGTTAGAGTCTGCCGGCTTTTACCTGGCTCCCCAATTGTGTGCTCTTCCAGGATGAATATGTCGATGTCCAGTCGCCGCTCAACAGTCTCTCCGAGCGGTCACGACGTCATGGCCACCCTCCGCCGAGCAAGACTCGTCACTGTCTTCAAGGTTTCACCACTTTTATGAGAAAAATAAATAACTAGTTTGCCTAGGGAATCAAGAAGCTCAGCATGTCGAGGGAGCGGACGGTAGCCCTGGACACTAGCATCGCCATCTCTCCTGACTCCGCACGCAGCGTCGAACACTGGGCGAAACGTCTCACTATCAATAGCGGAACCGCTCCGGAGCAAAGCACGGGAGTTGAGCTCCCTAAACCCAAAGTTCTGAAAAGATAATTCGACACCCAAGAACTGCTGGAAATATTCACGAAGTGGATTTGATCGTTATCCTGCGACGGGTCTTCCTCAACCGTCGGGCAAGAGGCAAAAATTCCTCGACCGAAAACGGAACCTCAATGCCATTGCAGCTTGCCCAAAGATACATAGGAAGATATGATAGTATTCGTTCCGGTGTTCACCTTCAGCTCAAGGTCTAGGCCCTCTGCATAGATTCGCGTCGTATCTGCAAGGCTTACTGCTTGAGACTACCTCAACGCGCGCCGCTGCCAAACAAAAGGCCCTCTTCCCGTGCTGAATCAGGTGTATCGTCCATCTCATTTGAAATTCGATTGAAGTGTCACATCATTCCCCGTATGGGCCAAATAACGTGTTTTCACCCTTCGAGTTCAGCCGCTTGGGGCGGGCCAGCCGCTGCGGGGGCAGGAGGAACTATGATCGTGTCGGAGACGAGCGATTCCGTCTCCATTGGACTAAAATTCTCCATGACGCCGACTTTGAAACTATCGATTCCAATGAAGGCCACACCCCACGCTTCGGGACCGATTTCAACGCGCCCATGGTTAGGATAGTCGGCGAGGACGGCGGAAAATGTGATGCGCTGGGGAGGTATCGAGTTCAAGGAAGGAAAAGTAGCTTTAGCTTGATTCACAGCCGCCTAAGATTTCATTCATTCATTCAGGTGCGTGATGTTGAGAGCACTGAAGATACGAGGAGCCGAGCCTTCTGCGTGGATGGGCGGAGCAGGGTGACTTTCCTATCCCTGTCGACGAAAAAGACGAGGGTTGAAGGTACGTAGGCACTATTATTGGAAGGCATATTACAAGATCTGCAGCGTTGATGCTTATGCACCCACCGCAATTGTGGGCGTCGGACAGGGTCAAGACACCGCGGAACGGCGTAGTCCAAGACCGAATACCTAGCCGTGGGGGGGAGCCCTCTCCACCAGGGGTGCTACGCTCGCTTGCCGAGAGGTGGGCGTTGCTTCTTAGAGAAGTCATCCGATTCTAAGAGGTAACGTAGTAGACTCATATCATGAGCACCCATGACACATGAGGAGAATGAATGGCTCGATATGGACGGTAGAACGAAACCTCTGGCGAGAGGTGACGTCAAGAGAGCAAGATCTTAAGAGCCATCGTGCTCCAGGTTCCAGTGCGCACAGGAGCACCATCATAAAAGCGACTACTTGGGGGTGAGATACCTCCGCGTCGCCGTATCTGCTTTGTTAGTAATATGGCATCGCAAGGCCACGCAGCGCGTTACTGGTTATAGTCTCCAAATGCGGGAGTGGACTCCGTGAGCGTACATGAGAGCCTTCTCCGTCTCCTCATCCCTCATCCGAGTGCACTCCATGAATACTGCCAAGATGATTTAATGGGTTTACAGAGGAAATGAGATTGCCAATGCGAGACTGGATCTTGTGAGCTTCGCAGAAGTCCTTATCCGCCTCTTGTTCCCCTGACTAAGCGGAAACCAACATCGTGGCGGATGCGAGAGATCCCGCTCAGAGCAACGAATGCGGGAGCATAATAAGCTCTTTATTGGTGACGGAAATAGATACTTTTGAGCCTCCACGTCGAGCGTTCTCGTGATTGAACATATGTTGTGGTTGCAGTTGAAACGCTCGAAGGACCAATCGTGCATATACGCTCGTTGACAGCCACGTAGTTACATTCATACAAATAAGATCTACCATGACAAAACACGCTACCCTAACCAACTTGCTACGCGTCGCCACACCCTCGCCCAGGAAGCATAGTGAAGCGCTACTACCTCGAAAACGCGTCGGCCGCAGACCACCAGCCACCGGGACGACGCGTAGTCGGGGTAGCCGCGAGGCACTACACCACCAGGTCGAGTTTGCAGGATAGTTCCGTTCTCTACTCAAAAAAGTTAGAAGAGCCGAAGGCACCCCTCATACACTTGGCCTAGAAGCCCATCGACGCGCTACTACCAAGATCGCAGTCGAGAGTGGAATTCCGACAGCAAGCTGGGTAGTAATGGGGCAATGAACCACTGAGACGAGTGTACGAGGACCAAGAAGCATAGTGTCGCGCTACTACCTCGACGCGCCGTTAACGTACGTCGCAGACACGGCGGGGTAGTAATGGGACAATACACCACTTGGAAGGGCAGGAGAGATTGGTAGAGGACAAGAGAGGAGAGGAAGAAGAACCGAGGAAGTGAGGGATGAGAGGTGATGGGGAACGAAGAAACGAGACGAGAGTATGGGCTTTTATACGCTTCCCCCCCTCCCAGACCGATGTAGAGCTGCCTATGACGTGTCGTCCTTTCAATGTATTCCATTGTAGTCTGTCAAGCCAAGCCTCCCCAAAAGTTACTCCCTCAACGGAATCTATCTCGTATCTAAATTCGGAACGATTGAGATGCGGCATCACTCTCAGCATCACTTGTCCCAAGATCAATTAGAAACCTGTCCGTAAAATGACGTCATCCTCGCTTACAGCTAGTCGCCGCGCAGCGTAGGGAACTTCCCTTCCCCTGGGACTAGATTTTGGTCGGGACTGGGTTTGGATCCCCTTCAAGTTCGGACAGTGTCCTGAATGACGTAGATGTCATAGAAGTAGACGACCTTCATGTAGCTATTCAGAGGTAACGGACTCTGGGGACACGTAGCTACCGTGGCCAACCTTACATAAAGGCAGGGCCCTAGCTAGCAGACTCTCCTCACGAAGCTCGCCGAGGATTCTGCGGCTCGAAGTGAGGAACTACCCCTTCAGTGGTTTCTAGTCATTCGATCAGAGTGCTTAATCCCATTAATGATAATTACCTACTCGAAACGACATATCAGGGGTTCTCGTCGGATTTCTCCGTCCCCGTACATTAGCGCAGGCATCGCGGTCTTGAGGAAATTATCCTCCCCAGGATTTACGGCGTTAGGTCCAGGCCAGGGACTCGATTATGTGAAACAGAACACGACCGTTTACTTCAGCCTTATCAAATCCGCCGGCAGCACCCGACACTCCGGACGGAAGAGTGGACATTTCTCAATCAGTGTCCCTTCCTCCAGTGAGGGATTGACACCTGCGCCGCTGGCACTGTACCCGTACACCTGCGACCTACTCCTCGTACTCACCATGGTTTGACCCACTACACCAAACGAGTTGGAGACGTGGACGACACCCCGACGACTTCGCAACCATAAGCCCGAGAGAAAGATATACAGTTGCTATTGTTAAAATGGGGTCAGATCGGAAGAGAGATGGTGAGCTAAGTAGTGAGCAAGAACTAACAAGAATGGTTGAGAGTCTGAGGCGAGGACCGGCGATGTGACTAGCAGAGAGGA
Source organism: Tulasnella sp. 424 (assembly GCA_019633425.1). Classification (NCBI taxonomy): domain Eukaryota; kingdom Fungi; phylum Basidiomycota; class Agaricomycetes; order Cantharellales; family Tulasnellaceae; genus Tulasnella; species Tulasnella sp. 424. The sequence goes on from WSUB01000021.1 coordinate 284,745, forward strand.
ACTCATTGAACCTTGTGAATCGAATACATAAATACATGGACTGTGATGTAGAGTCAACAAAACACCCGCTCAAGCTGAATGTCCCCCGAAGCCTCATGTGGCTTCTTCTCGGTTAGATAATCGACGTAGGTGAGCAGCTTGGTTTGAGGCATAAGCCACCCAGTCAGCCCGTCCGATTCCTTCAAAGACTTCAGCAGCTTCGGTATAGAGACGAATCGCGTCACTGTAGTCCTCCTGATCGCGATGCACGTTAGCAAGGTACGACAGAGCGGCAGCTCTCCCGTATTGGTCGCCAATGTTGGTAGAGATTTGCAAGGCTTCCGAAAGGAGGGTGATGGCCTGGCCAAACTCATTCCGAAGCCGATGCACCTCAGCGAGACCCCGAAGAGCTTGAGCTTTCCCGAGGCTGTCACCGAGGTCGGTGCGGATTTCTAAGTCCTCGGAGTAGAATGCAATGGCCTGGCTGTACTCCTTTTGGGCCAGATGCACCTCAGCGAGACCCCAAAGAGCCTCGGCGCTCCCTATCTTGCTGCCGATGTCGATGCAGATTTGGAGGGCCTCGGTGAAGAATGTTGCGGCCTGGCTAGAGTTATTTTGCTTCCGATGCACCTCAGCGAGTGCCCAAAGAGCGGAGGCTCTCCCTGGTCCGTTGTCCATGTCGGTGTAGATTTGTAGGGCCTCCGTGACGGATGGAATAGCGTGGCGGTGCTCGCCCAGAAGCCGATGTACCTGCGCCAGTTGCACTAGGGCATTGGCCTTCCCTTCCATGTCGCCGTTGTCCGTGTAGCCACCCACAGCCCTGGTCAGGAAGTCCAATGCATTGGGGTAGTCACCCTGCTTCCAGTGCATCACTCCCAAGTTCATCAGAAGCCCGGGAGAGCGAGCTCTCGAAGCCGCTGTATCCGAGGTCCGAATCGGGTTCGGAATAACCATGGGCTGTATCGAAATCGATCAATTGTCGTAACCGATCCTACTGAACATTACTCACCATCCAGTTGATTGACTTTCGACAATCCTCAGCTATCGGTCGTTTGCTGGGGTCGATGCTCCAGCACACCAGCATAAGGGAGCAAAGCGCCTGGATCAACGACATGCGGGCGTCGCCGGTGATGGAGGGGAGATCTCCCTGAACGACGCGCTTGATAACTATCGTGTCCTTGACGTCTTGAAACGGAATGAAGCCGGTCATGACCTACGTCCAAGTTTTATTGAGCCTCGAATGCGAGTAGATACTAGCACGACTCTGACGTTACCTCGTATGCTACCCATCCCAATGCCCAGATGTCGCTGCAGAGGCCGGGTTCCTCCTCGTACAGCAGCTCTGGAGCAGCCCAACGAAGGGTGTAATTATCTCCCGTCAGCGTTATGGTATTTGTGGATGCACAGAACGTTGCTTCTAGCGAAAGCGCCGCCAGGGGTTTGTTTTGAGCCGGCTTCGTCTCCTTGTTGAGATCGTTGGCTTTAAGACGACGGGCTGATCCAAAGTCGGTAATTATCGCCCGGCATTCGGAGTTTACCAGTATGTTTAGCTGAGAAGCATAGAAGAAAGTTTATCTAGTGAGTCATCATGACGCTGTTGGAACCTACCGATTTAAGGTCTCCGTGGCATACGGGCGGCTGTCGGCCATGGAGGTACTCCACTCCATTCGACACGTCGAAAATCTAGAGCAGGACCATTCATGACTGGTTCGACGAAAAGTAGTTCGATCGTACCAGCAAGATCCGTTCAGGAATTTCCCACTCTGCCGAGGCGATGAAGTCCCGCAAGGTACCGTTTTCTTCCCAGGGAAAGACTAGCCAGATTATACCCTTAGACAGATCTTCGACGAACCCCTCGAGCTTGATGATGTTTCCATGCGATAGTTCCACCAAGAATTCCGCTTCTCTAACCGTCAACTGAACCGAAAAGATACTCAGCGCTGAAACCCCTGGGCAATTGGATGAGGTATTCTGACCCCCAATACCCGCGCTATATCGTCTGACATCTTCATCTTTTTTACCGCTACAGCCTGTGAGAGTAGAGTCGATGAGCGGCCCGACGTCCCGGTCAATGGCTGGAGACGCTAAGCAGTACAAACCTTTCGCTGGCGAGAGGTTTCTCCAGCACTGCCATCTAAGTCGGGACCTTTGTCTTTGGTAGGATCGGACTGGCTCGTTCTGTCTTTGCTACCGGGGGGAGAGGCCAAAAAGGCTTGTGAAACCGTCGCGTGGCCCCCCCGGACCTCGCGACCCGCCTCAGGGAATTCGATCGAGGACTCGTCGAGCCGCCATTTCGCAAGCTTTTCGAGCCTATCCCTCTACGAGCGAGACATTGTTTCAGTGAGATATTGGAATATGCCATTTGAGACCTCAGAGCGACGTACCATATTGGCGCTCGGTTGGAATCCACTCGAGGAAGTGTCGGGGTTTGACGATGACCCAGGCAAACCACTGGGACTGGCATCGTGGCTGTCGTCTTTTTGCATTTAAGGTTCTTATCGAGAAGAGGTTGGTTATAAGAGTCGGCGTTCTGCGATGGGCTGGGTCGCAGAGGGGGAAAAGTGGGTGGAGTGTTGATGGAAGATTATGGGTCAATCGTGGCAGAGGGTATACAAAGAAAACATCACCTGGCGCTACACCTTAACCTGCCTTCCTTTGCGCGATGAACGGGCACGCCGTAATGTTCCTGCAGCTTTGCATGCCCCGCGAAGAAGTTTGAGCTTCTATCGCCAATCGCCGCGCGCAACATCAACATCTCCCATGATCACGCGCCCTCGTCGCACTGCCTCATCACACAAGGCTGAAAGGCAATTTGCCTAAATAGGGGAGATAGTAAGAAGGAGGAGATAGAGGAAACTGTTGTTAATGCATCCCCTCTAGTCTGGTCCTTGTTTGCCGAGATCTGCCGAGCAGCCAGCGGAGGGGTCTCCCGGTTTGAACACGCTTCTCGTTACTGTATCTCGAGTGTCCGCCAGGCTCACATCTCATGCACACGCACGTGGTCAGGCTCATTCAAGTCTCCCTACTTTACTCACGCACCAACTAGACAGATATATCGACTTCCAGTCAACGCTCGAGGGTCTTGACCGGGCGGCCATGACGCCTTGGGAGCGCGCTGCGCTAGCCAGATCACCGAGAAAATTGGTCGTTCTGGCTGTCTTCAACCTGCCTCGGTCTTATGAGGGCAGTAAGTTTGTTTATAGAATGAGACCACGCAGAGCTCACGTATGGAAAGAGCGTGGAGGACACTTTTACGAGCAGCTATTTCAAGCCTCCGTAAGGTCGACCAGTCTGATAGCTGAAAATGACCTCGTCGAACAGCCCTAAAAGGGCCATCAGAGCTACAGCCTCTAAAGTCGTTGTTTCGTCCGGACATTGCTCCAATAGACTGACCTATGTGACGTAGTCGTTGAGGACCGTGGCCAGGCGCAAGTCCGTAGTACCAGACATTATTCGGTGTATGGCTACTCCTTCAAGCACGTTCGATAGACCGAGCGTGCCATGCCGAACGATGAAAAGCGTAAGGTGATTTCTGTAAAACCTCTCGCCCCAGGCAACGTCGTGCGAATAAACACGTTGCTAGAGTTGCATACAGGCTCGAGGTTCGTTCATCACTGAGAGCTTGCTTTTCCGAGGAGTTCCGCACGCGTGGACACCACTTAATTAGATAGGAGGTAGTAAAGGAGAAGGCGCACCTTGATTCTGGTGTTGATGCGGACGACTTTGGTCCATTCGTTCACGCTCAGGAGATCAATCTGAAGCTGATTATTGATCCTAAGTTCCTCATATTCTGCGGTGATAGGCATAAGTGCGCGCCGCTTACTGTTCACAGAGCAGACTCGAGGCTTGATTCCAAGACCCAGATATAGTCTTCCAGTTGGTGAAGCCTCTAGCCAAGGCACTCGGGCGATGTGCCCGGCCAAAAGGTCAGAGCACCTACAAAGCAACGAACTAGCTTTATAACCTACCCCACGTAACTCGGAGGGTGAGAAGAACTATGTCAAATTCTGATCGCGAGGTTTGCCAAGTACAAAAAAGGAATTCGTATCACGATGCCGCGCCGAGGAAGCAAAAAAGAAGGGACAGATTGAGTCCATCCAACAAATCCCAGCCGCCAGTGCAGAATCTGGCCGGGTTATAACCGGCGTAAACGACGGAACTGGATCGTCGTCTGGTCTTGGATACCGTAGCTCGACAGAGTCTGGCTATCCTCTAAGTCTTGGCCATTGAAGAGTAGACGTTGCCCATTCAAAGGAACCCCATTCATTTCTTTGATTTTTTCCTTTACGCGGCTTATCGTGTCTGAGGAATGGAGGTCAGTGACCGTCAGCACCGCGCCGAACGGAGTGGGCTTGACGAATAAAGTCATCCCCGCTCGACTGCTAGACGATCTAGGAAGGGAGAAGTGAGTACAATGACAAAAAAGATTAGAAAGCTCAACCTACCCCTCAGGATCTGCAGCTTTCGGTGGGCTAGCTGCCGCTGGAGCCTCAGGCATAATAGCCTTCGAGGACCGTAGTAAAGGTGTCTCGGGCAACTTTGGGCCAGAGTCGAATCCATCCCCCACAACGCCAATTTCAAACGTATCAACTCCAACGGAAGCCAAGGGCCAAGCTTCCTGACTGATCTCAACCCGGCCGCGGTCGGGATAGTCAACAAGGACGGCGGAAAAGGTGATAAAGTCGGGCTGTATTTCCCTTAATGAGGGGAACGTAGCTTTCGCCGTACTCATAGCCGCCTAGAATTTTGCGTTCATTCGAGAGCGTAAGATGGTTGTTGAGGGTTGGAAAGAATAAGCCCCCTGACCTCGTGTGTCGAAGGGCGGAGGATTGCTACTGTTCTGTCCTTGTACACAAGGAAGACGAGTGCCGACGGGCTGGAGGTACTATTTGAAGACATACTGCACTTGTCGTTGCCGACGGAGCTACGGTAGTGAAATCATCGTGCACTCGGTCTAAGTCGCAATATCGAACTGTGGGAAAGGTGCTTGGCCACCGTTGGCCTCAACATATTGGTTCGCCTGGACGGACAAATGAATCGAGAGAGGACTTCATGTATCAAGAACTCAAGTCACATACATATAATGTTTGTTTCTTAACCTAACTCACCAGTTGGAGCGAGCTCTTGGGGCGTCGAGGTTGGTTATCAGTCAAACCTGAACACTATCACCGTCGCTCTCATTTCACCAATTCCACACGATTCCATATAAGCGTCGCTTGAAATAAGTTTCTAAATTATCAGTTCCTAACTCGTAAGATGCTCAGACCGTTACGGCGTGACTTACGGAGATAACGGGGTTTTAAGTCTTCATTTTCCACACCTTTCCCCATGTGGCAGTATTGGTAATCTCGCCGACATCCCCCAAAACAGTCACAAATCTACTGTGCTCCATATAGCTTAGCTTGCAACTCTAAAGTCAGAACAATCGACCTTAAGATGAAACGAAATCCGAAGCTCCACCCTTTCGCACGCCCCTGAAGTTGAAGGACCATTGTTCTTTGGAAGGTGGCTGGCCTGACCAACTCACATAAGCAAGCACGCGCGATGAACATCGCTCGCTTGGTATAAGAATTGTGAATACTTGGGAACATTGAAAGCGTGCCAGGTCCTCTTTGCCGTACTGAAATGTAAGCGGTGAGGTGCAGTGGCCAGCTCTTCTCGATCGAGACGTGGATGCCGACTCTCGATGAGCTGGGAAATGCGGAGGAAACCATCGGTGCCTTGCCGCAGAAAAGATTTACCAACTCCGCTCGGCAACAACACCTTGATGTTTGGGATCGTCTGGCCCCTCCCCTCAGGACGCACTGCACCACCAACCCCTCCCACATCGTTTCTCTCTCGTCGTCTCCCCTCCTCCAGGCCCTTATTCCTCCTCTATGTGTGGGCAGTGATGTCAATAGATGGCGTCTGCCGAACGTCTGCGAGAAACGGGTGGTTCGTTTCCCCGCTTCATCTTCCCATGCGCACCTCTCCAATCCTTTCTACCCCTCTCGCAACCGTTGCGTTCACTCACCCTTGAATCTGCAAGCTAGACATATGATACGAGTCCTACGACCTGAAGGTTTCGTCCCCTGCAGCTGCCGATCAGCCTTCGGCCGCCCGGACCAGATTTCTCTCCGAGCACCCATTTCAATCCGAACCGTCGACCCCACGCCGGCCACAGCTCCCGCTCAAGCAAAGGCGTAGAATCGAACTCTCGATACTTCCCGCTCATTCTCTTTACCGGACGTATCCCCCGAACAACACCGTCCAAAAATCTCGTTCCCATTCCACGTTCGGTCTCGGTACCCCAATTAACCTTTCGTGAGCCTCCGCAACCTACCAACCTCTCAAGACAGCTTTACCAGAGTCGGGAGTTCAGTCACATCGAAATAAGACGTTCTTTGGACGGTGAAGAAGTATGCCCTGAATCTCAACCTGCGCAGCGACGAAACGGCCGACCCGAGTGTCCTGGATTCTCCAGTTCAGAGCAAACCTGGCTTATTATCTCTACGTCTACAGCGGGATAATGCGCCTATCAGTACCGTAGTCATCCCTTTCAGGAACGTCTCGCGCACAAACTGTCCCGAGCAAATCTTAATGTATCAGCTCCAGTTCGAATCTTAATATACATCCGCGAAGCGCCGAACGGCACCAAAACGGATATGTACACATGAAGGCGATCGAGGAGAAGCACTTGTCGAGGAGGGCCTTTTCGAGCGATCGCTCTTGACGAAATTTCGACCGCCAACCCATCCACCCCCCGGGAAGATTGCACAACGATAGGCTTCGCACTCGAACGACCTTCATTACCGCACACACAGCAGGACACCCTAGTCCCAGAGCTTCTGCGAAGGTGTGTTTGTCGTTGACCGTGATAGTTTGTGAGGTGCCTGAACCACGCCGTCGTCCATAGTGCAATGCACCGAGGTCACCTGCCGTTGGAAGTTGGGTTACATTCGTCGCTGTACACATGCATAGGAAGTGCCCTCAATAAACGTACCTTCACGGAGGATCTCGTAACTGGAGCGGTGCGGTTGCTATGGATCTGGCCGCACAAGCTGCAAAGGGATGGTCGATCTTGAGCAACGTTCGTGCAATGCAATTCAAAGAAATCGAGGAGGGCATTTAGCTGGGCAAGCGTTCCAGTTTGAGCAGTGCCTGTCTACTTTTGGCTATATGAACACGAATACAAGGGAAGGAGGACGTTCCAAACATGATGAGATTGGGAGTCCAAAGTCGAATTCGTCGGGGGCAGTTGCATCTCTCGACAAGCGACAGCACCCCCTGGGTCAAGAGACACGTCAAGATGGCGGAGAGTGGCAAGGGATGTATCGAGGGCGTTCAATCCCATTAAAGTGGGACTGAGAGGACGAGAACGCGCCAGTCGAGATGGTAATATTTCACGAAAAGAGGCTTGGGACCTGAAACAATTTGTCCGTCTTCGAACTGACATTCCACTCGAGGAAGAATACTTAGATAGACATATAGTATTAATAGAGAGTTTGTTTGTATGGATCCATGGTACTACGACACTCTGGGGCACCGAGGCGAAGAGTCAAGGCGCCGGATCTGCCAGATTGGGCAGTCAAAGCGCTGGGCTCCAGCACCGTTCGTTTTTCCATAAAGTAGTACCTCGAGCTATTCTTACAATCGAACACAGAATCATGAACTTGCAAATACTAGACAGGGCATAGTGGTCGCAGAGGACGTAGAGAGCGATCATGGGCGCTTACGATGGAAGCAATAGATAGAGAGAGGCGGACCAAATCCAAACATGCAACAGATGTGATGTACCCCACTAGCCACACAACCCCCAAGGCGCAGGTGGAGGGCCTGGATAGAACATAGGTGGCAAGAAAGGACTTGGGGCCATAAGCGGAGGGGGCATCAAAGGGGTGACTGGGACGAGGTTCGTAGGCGAATTGGGATCAAATCCAATATCGCTGTCATTTGACGACTGCCTGGATGACCCCGAGCTCGGCGGAAGCATCGGTATTTCGAGCCCCACTGAACCTCGATGTTTACGTCGGATGTGCTGTTTCACCGAGTCTTTTCTGCTACTCCTGCGTTTGATAGATAGAGAGATGCTCAGGAGGACTGGAGGGAAAGAGAACTGGGGTTGGGGGTCGTGAAACGCACTTGTAGGAGCAGCCATACGAGGGGCATCCAAACGATCTCGCATGTCGAGCTCTGCAGCGGGAGCGCGCTGCCGGATCCAAAAACTTTTTTCCGCACTCGCATGCGTGATATTCGCTTCGTTGATGTCTGCACGAGCGGATGTTAGCTCCAGAACCCCAAGCTTTTTAAGGAAGCGGAACGCACTGCGAGTTGATATGCCTACGAAGACCCGCAGGACTCTGCAGATAACATGAGAATCGGAATATAGTCCATATGAGTAAATATGAAAAGACGTACTGCGAGGGTTTTGCCACAGACTTCGCAAGATGACATAAGAGGTACGAAAGAAGGTGAACGGAGGTTTTTTCTGGGTAGCGGGAAGTGGACAAAGTTCAGTCTGAGTTTGAATGACGGTTTTTTACAAGATACGCGGGAGGTAAAAAGGATTGGAGAGGAGACAGTTAAGTCGACGTACAGTCTGGATACGTATTCGGGACCGAGTGCTGGCACCTCTAGCTGGCTGAAGAGGTTGCCGTCTTTTGTCGATTGCGAACGAGGTGATCGTCGGACCTTGAGACGCGGCAACTTCCAGCTGCTTACTTCGGAACCCTAGGCTTCGGCACCTCAGTCCATGGCATGCCACCGAGAGTCATGCTGACCAATGACGTTCTACATGTACAACGTTTGCCACAATTCACGCTCGTGCGATCGTAGTTCAAAGCTTTGGCATGACCAGATCTCGGTGTCAGCGCGTTTGCCGAGATGAAAAGATTCCGCAACAAAAACGCCAGTTTGCACTATTCTACGTACTGTAATTTGGAACTAGGAGGGCCTACGAAACACCGAGTCCGAAAGCAGCCTCGACCGAGAGTGACAGAGTCATAATTTTATGGAAATGTCGGAAGATATCACGGTCGTCCAGCTCATTGGATATGCACGCGGAACCTGACGACGCCGGTCCCCTTTGTTCAAGCGTAGGCTGAAAACGCCCAATTGCAAGGGACCTCTGGATGGGCCAAGACCGGCCAACCCCTGAAAAAATGTATTTTTAAAGCTAGATATCCGGTAGTGCCAACGGTTATCAGTCAATTGGGTCTAACCGAAGGTGTGATTTGGCGCGCATAGGCTGGTTTGCCGGTGGGTTCTCAGCCCGGAAATGACTGCTCCCAAATAGTCCAGATCATTCCCATAATTGCCATCCTGCTTGTATAAATGCCGAATACAGTTGAACAAGTCACGGGTTTCATCTAAATTTATTCCGCGCGAGCAGACTGCCGTGGGACGTCAAGCTGGACAGTACCCCAGATACCCCGCTTAGAATCGGTATCTACCAGAAGAAGTGGGGATAATGAGAACATCGGTCGGTTACATTACAATCAAGAGTGGAGATTACATCGAAGTGATGTACGTCCAGGTCCACAGTCTTGGGGAGGTGGGCGTTCACTCAGGTCCGACGATTGTGGCGCCGGAGATATCGGGGTTAGTGTTCATAGAAGTCTGGGACCGTCCAACCGATGAACGACAATAATAGATATATTCTCCTCCCTAGTATTACTTCATTTGTACAGTTGATACATTGTATAATACAGAGTGGTGTTTACCGATCTCACCATAAACCCCAAAACAAAACACTGCCAGAGTTCTCCTATCACTGGATTTCCATGCCACCCCATTCTAGAACATGAAACAGACCTCGATCGCTTTGCCGAGATTCGTCAGTTCCGACGACGCCTTTCCAGAAGTCAACAGGTCCCAGAGACCTATCGCGGGCTTTCTGCCAAGCTTCGAGTCGATCCGCAGTGATCCCTTGGAATACCATGAAGATGCGAGTGACGAGGTCGGGTTTCGGAGAGACCTCAAGTGGGGCAGCACCCTCATAATCGGATTGTGACACGAAGCGAAGCGCAATGTGCTTGTGCTTCAGGAATGACGGTAACCAGTAGCTATAAATAGAAAGCGTCCTAAGAATGAGAGTGAACGTCTTGTGATCAGAGCACTCACGTGATAAATGACGTTCGCGCTTCCGTATGCAAGCCAAGAGCAAGCAAGGCCTTGCCAAGATACGATGGCATGTCATTTGCGAGCATCATCACCGAGTCGTCGGGTGAGCATCTGGTTATGCGGGGGATAAAGCTTGAGAGGGTGGGTGAACGCTGCAATTCCGCATGAGGGAGCGGGGACGGAGAACGGGACGTCGGAGGAGTGTCCGGAAGAATGGTCGACGAAGAGCTCCTATCATAACGCTTAGATCATTGAAAAAATGTTTGCAAGGTTTGGACTTACTCTGCCTCCCAGAAGAGGTAGGCTACTTCGTCAGAGGTTCCGTCCACGGTCATTACACCATTTGGCTTCGCCAGGACGTTCCACTCGGCGGTCTGCCCATGCTTGAACGATCCTGTCGCCGTGCTGGGATACAGCGCAGAGAATCTCCAGTTCTGGGATAGGGACACTTTGACTGTGGCTTGGGTTGGCGTTGGCGGGTACAGGTAGATCACGGGCTTTGCGAACCCGAGGCTTCGGACGATCCTGATGACCGCGCCTTGCGTGATCGAATACTCTGACAGGAGTCGGTTGTCCTCGAGCACCGTCTCCCCGAGCCAAAGCGTTTGTTCGGATGCGCATATTCCAGAAGCTTCGTGTATTTTTGCTTTCAGGTCCAGGATACGATGAGAAGGACCGAGACCGCCGACGACGTATTCCATGGTTGCTGCCGCCGTCGTCAACCGAGCTGTGATCGATATCTCCCGCCTCCGACCTACAGATTTTGGGTGAGAGAGAGCTGGGTTAGCATATAGACCGAGGAAAACCCACCACGGTCGCGGAGTGCTGGTGGTGGTCGGCCAACTACAGGAAAACGCACACGAGCGGTTCGGTTGCGCTGTGGCCGGACGGGGCGGGTAAGAGTTCCCCTGTCCATCTTCTGCTCCATAACGCCTATGATGAACGAATCGACGCCGTTGATGGCTATTTGCCATGCTTCGGGACTAATCTCAACCTCTCCCTCGCTCGGAAAGTCGGGGACGGTAGCGGAGAATTTGATCCTCCCCCCGGGTATGTGTTTTAGAATGGGAAAGGTTTTCTTTGCTAGGCGTACAGCAGCCTGATAGTTATGTCGTACATGATAACGGTATGAGGAGGATGAGAGAATGTGAAATGGGGAAGAGCCCTTACTGCATGCGTTGTCGGACGGGCCAAAGCGACTTTTCGGTGGTTGCATGTGAAGGAGACCAATTTCGGATGATCCGAAGTCCGGATGGGAGGCATAGAATAAGATAGCGCTGGTAAAATAAGTGACTAGCTAGTAATTTGGGGTCAAGGGTAATAGTCGGTGGTTGTAGACGGAACACACCACACGTGAAGCGGAAAACCCGAAAGATGCCGTTTGCGACCATTACGTAAGCAACAATATGCTAAGAATTAACCTCGTCATTGGACTTGCCTTCCGCTCCAGATATCTACCAGGAGCAATATATATCGAGAGATGTATTTGTATTACTTCGTCGAAGGAGTTTCATCTATTGGGTCATGAAATGTCATCAGTCATCGTCTCATTAGAGGTAAGCCCCTGCCCGGGGGTAGACTTGGCAGTGTAACGGGGAGACTAGGATATGAGCAACGCATAGATGCGTAGTATCAGTCGGTAGTGCTAGTGAGCTGGATTGCAACACAAGAATTGCGGTATTGACTCGCTGATAATGGAAGTTTCAGGCCAGAGATTGGACCTCGTAAGACGTTCCTAATTAACCTATAACCGCCATGACAAACATAAGGTACAAGATGCGATGAATGAATTAGGCCCTGTTACATGAAGTCCAAGAGCAAAGGTCTTGTCGTTACGCGAAAGACTCTCGGAACGCTTGGGCTCGGGCGGCAGTCGAACAGCCGAAACAACCAAACTGTGGGAACAATCGCAGGGCCGTGTCTTGGTCACCACCCATTCGCCCCATCCTCAGGCTTCGACGTTCCCCTAGAATGAATTGAATTCTGGAACTTCACCAAGTATGGAATAGCTGCGACTCAAGTTAGTACTTTGCTTCTTCTGGCCCTTTGTCCAGCGGCTTAAGAAGGACTCCGATAGCGCTCGGCTGTCGCCTGTGACGCCTGAACGACCGAAATCTCCCCCCCAACATTATTGAGTCATGATCAAAGTTACTCCATTTTGGGAAATCCCGCTGCCACTCTGAAGTGTACCGGCTGACCGGGACCGCCGAGGTGGCCGACTGTACCCGAGCCCACCGGGCGAAAGCTTACCATTCACGTTAACCGCCCATTAAGCTCCAAAAAATGAATGCAATGAAATTAAATCTGTAGATGTGCAAGCGATAGCGAAAAAATCTCGCTACTTTCCACCGTAGAAGGATTTCCCGGTCTGTGCCCGTCGATCACTCATCCACGTTTAGATTCGCAGAAGTGAGTCCCAGATCCTATCATCTCACACTCTGCCTCCGACTTTCTGAGAGAAGCACAGAGCTCATAGGAGCCTACTTCTGATAGGTGCTGCTGCGTCGCCTTCATTGACGTCGGGATGTGGCTGTGCGTCGCCGTCGCCTTGAGGACGAGTCGTGGCCAACGCGCAGATCAAAAATGCTATTCAGCTCTTGCTCATAGCATAGCATTCTCTATCCTATGTTCGAAGAAACGAAAAGTTTCCCCTGGTGTTGGAAAGGGTGGAATCCACCTTGTTCGTCGATTTTCCCGCAACATGAAGGTGGCGAACCAACGCTCAACGCGTGTCTGCTTTCTGCGCCCGACACGACCATCACCACCACCACTTGACCTCGTGTGCACAGCTGGTGGCACTGGCACTACTCCTTTGTATCGTCTGGTATATAAGGGAGTCAGGAGCACTCGCAAGCTCCTCGTTCACCATCCTCTTCAGACTTGCATAGAACCGACCATCAAACGGCTAGCAGATTACTCGCTGAGACCCTTATGTTGATTTGTGCCACCGTTTTCTACTACATAGACTAGCTGGAAACGATGGAAACTGATTGAACTACTATCCTCCATAAAGCTGCTAGTGGCCTCTGGGGTCCTTCCCCCCTACGTTCTGCTATGTATACTGCCCCTGGACCTCGTCGTGCGCCCAAGAAGGCTCCGACCAGGTCCTAACGCAGATTTAAAAATGCTTTGCAAGGTTCTCTGGCTATTCTCCTCTTCGAAATATCGATCCAACGCCCTGCGACTCCCTCACCATAATGAGCTTATCCGGTTCCGGGGCATATATCTAGCCCAGGGCCACCCCATCTATGCGCTTTTAAGAGACCTATTTCGTGATAGCTCGTATTCCAAGCCCTTTCTAGCTGGAATTTCGAACTCGGATCTTTTAGAGTTCCCTGTTCACGGTCGCTGGTCCCGACACTTCCTTGCCGAACTCGGGACTCTACTGTGAATACACACAGACACTAAAATGAAACAGGGATATAGCCTAGAAAAATACGATCGGGGATTGTCACGTACCGATGTCCGACTAGATCAACGGACTTCGGGCCTCCGATAGTTTCTAGCTCGACTTCCTTGTTTCATCTGGGCTCATCGAACTCTCTCATTTGTTTAATGAATAGAGCCACGTCATATATTTGTTTGGACTTGTTCCATTTCTGTACTTCCCAAAACAAGGCATTCACTGGAGGCAAGCGCGCCTACTCCCGTCTGCGGAGATGAGACGCCTGGAGCTTGGACCCTTCACAAACCTGACAGAACAACTGGCAAGACCAAACTCCCGCTCCAAGTAAGTGTAATATACAACGGACTTGCAGATTAGGCGACTAAATATGGCGCGTTGAATCTAAGAGTTCGTCTATAAAAGAGTCTGACTAAAGGGAGCATTGACTACATCCCCAAGCCTCCTCCATTCTACTCTCAACGAGCAGCCTCATTAACCTAGACCTATACTGAAATGGAAGGAAGAAGTGATCTTCTTGCTTTGCTTAAGCCTTGAAGTCGATCTAACCTTCTTATAATTTAGGGTACTGGTTGACGCTTAACAACTTGAAGCAGGCACGCGTACTAGACTTTGAAGTGAAAAGAGAAGAAATATTGCGTGGTGGAATGACGGAATGGCAGGTTTCGATTACAAGCAAGTCGTCCTAATTTCATCACTTTGGGGCAGGACTTACATTACTGGTGCTATCCTTCCTCAGTTACCTTACTGAACCCAGTCAGGTTCCCTTTGTCACAGGACATTCTTGGGCAAACCTACTGGGATTACGGAGCCCGCGTCCAAGAGGCGAAAGAAGGCGTTGCCAGGAACATCGTAAACCTACTCGGAGTCGACCCAGTGTAGCCACTTCCACTCCTGAGAAGCCAACTTCGAGTTGGATAACGTAGGAGATGATGGATTTATTTAAGTATTTTAGAACTCGGATGTATTTGTCAGAGTATGTCAGACAATCATTGGCGTTCTTAAACATCGTAGCACAGTGATTAGTACGTGTCGTAATAGCTACACCACAGCCGAGACGAAAAAACTACCTGAGAGGGGTGTAAGTGTTAGGTAGCTGGCTCACCTGTAAAAGAATCAAAGTGTCTTGACAGATCATCCGCGGGTGGCCGCTGCTGCCCATACCTCGCGCAGGAAGCTGCCGCAGGGTACTTCCGAACTCCTTCACGACGAGCATGATACCTCCCAGCACGTATGCTCTAGGAAATCTTTATCTCATCAGGTTTCTGGTGATCGGGTTACTCTGGGGGACGGCACCCTCCCAACGTCAGATGGACAAGGGTTTGGACCGGTTCTAGTCGGAGGGCTGGTTCCTTTGTTTCCCCTGCAAAATATTAACTAGGGCAAAAGAGATAAATTTATTTATTCCGATTTACTGCTCTACATAGATCATGTTATTTCTTGCGAGTGAAGAGTCCTTCTGGTGGAGCCGAAACCGACAACAGCCAGAGAAAGTACTGCCTCACATGACACCTGACTAATATTCAACTCAATGATTTGTTCGAACTGTGCACGCGCAACGACTCAGGATATCTGGGAGGCCCCTCCACGCTCGGTGGAGATAGGCCCAGCACAGGCACAACTCTCCCGACCGTGATATATCTGACATCTCAAGTTACAGCGACATTAAGCCAAAAGCTTCTACTTAGAAATTCTATTTGATGCACTGCCCAAACGCTGTATCATCATCATACACCAGAATCCCCTCAGCTTCCGCCTTACAAGAGGTGGGTTGAGGTGGCTGTGCCGCCGCCGCGGCTGCGCGATCCTTGCCTCGTGGACTGTGCGTAGTCAGTATGTAGACGATCAAAGCCATTCAGTAACTGTGTTTCAGCATGACAAATACCTTGAGGCAGAATATTTTCAGATCTAACGAGGAAGCCACCAGTCGGGTAGAATCTCCCACACTTCCGTGCTGTTCAAATCCAATTGCAACCACCGCTCAGAACCACACCAGCGCCCGGTTGAGTAGCCTGCAGCTCACACCCCCGCACAAGGCTCCTACAACAGCCTACAACTCTACTTAGTTTGTCGAGTCTTGCCAAGGCAGCCCCAGCGGTGGCAGCGTCTCAGCAGCGCTCTTCGATCCCTGGTCGCACACTCCGAGTCGCAGGGGCAACATACATCATTGTGAACGCTGATAAATCAATTTACGCTCGTGGTACTCGCGAAACTAGGAGATCTGCGTAGTTTCTTCTCGGAGAGACTGCTTCAATCTTGGACCACAAATCATCGTCTGCCGATGCTTAACTGGTGACGCGTGAGGTTGCCGGAGGACCTTGTCTTGTGCCCACGAAGGCCTTGACCAGGTCCTAAAGCAACTTGTACGACGTTATGAATCGATCTGCGGTGGGGTCCAATGCTTGTCGTGGCGCAGGCCGGACCGTTTAAACCCTCAATCGGACGCGGTATATGATCTGCGACACTGGTGGGGGCGCCTCGACACAAGGGGGATCTGTAATATGCTAGGGCCGTTTGTCTATGTAGAACCGGCGAAAAGTACAGCTGCGGCGCCTTTGCTACCCAAAACGCTCTTTCGGTGGAGATCCAGGCTCGATGTGACTGAGTCTTGACCTATCATTTTGGGGAACGAATGGAAAAGGGAACTACGCCATACGCACCCCAGAATCTGCCGCTCCTACTCGTGCCCGCTCCGACACCGCTGTCCGGAGTACACCAGCAACCCCCACCCGAACCGTTAAACAAGTCAATTATGTCTCCTCCTTTGCATTATAGGGTTGTTCCTTTCGAGCAAAGAATACAGAAAACGAAACTTTCGACTGCGCCATGTGTCTGTAGAACGGGCGTCTGTAATCCCCTATTCCGGCTATGACAATGGACCTCTTCCAAAAATTCCTCATGAGAGCATTGAGCGTGTCAATGACTTATATGGGCAGTCTCAAATAGCGCTGCGTACAGTATAAAAAGCCTGCCACTGCAAGAACCTTTCCTCAACACTCAAGCACTACTCGCCTCTTACCCTCCAGTCCCAGTCTTCTCTGCAATTTCAAATGGACGGACAAAGTCAGTCGCTTTCTTACCACCTTTCTCCCCAATTTCTAACACCAGTGCTAGGACCGTATATGACCCTGCACAATATGCAGCAACAGCGAATGATCAGTTATCGTGAAGAGGAACATGAGCGAGGTCCGCGTGATGCACCTGAATGGGAGATCTGGATACACAGTGCGCTATTTCCGCAATCATTCTGACCGCGCAGATCAACGCATAAACTAACTTTGCCTTCCTAGTCACCGCTGTCAACACGGCACTGGGATATCGCAACATCGCTGGCCAGCCATACTGGCAGCGGGCGCCCAGGAAGCAACAGGCGAAGGATATGGTAGCAAGACAAGTCTTATTTGCCCTGGGACTCAGTCCTTCCGATATCCAGTAATTCACTCAGCGGCCCTCCGCTTTATTATTATTGATTGTCTTTGAATACCCTACCTTTTGTTGAACGCCTTAATACCCTGTAATGCAGGACTCTGATGAATTAGTCTTATTTTGACTATCATCGGCGTCCTGGACAATGCATTTAGAATATAATCTCAATATAATTTGTATAATGTAAAAAGACTGGTCAAGGAGAGTTTTTTCTTCGGACAAGACGTGACGCTGCCCTAATCGCAAAATCGACGTCGGGGCTTCGGGAAAAGGGAGGTGAAGGATAGAGGGAGAATCATATGCGTAGTGGCAGAATGGCCTAGATGGAAGAAACCTGACGATCAGTGAAGCAAATGGGGATGCTACCGATAACCACTGTATATACTCTCGTAATCTGAATATAGAATGTGCGACAGTCAGGGTCGCAGCAAACATTGCGGCTTGACAAAAGCCTACAGCACATGGAGCAACGGCGTTTGCAACATCCCCTGCCAATCTTCCTCCGAACTCGCTTTTGGAACGCTATCAGCGGAAGCCCCCTTCCCATAATCCACCATCCATATCTCCTGCTCACCCATTTTTCACCCTCCTCGAGGTATGTGTTTTAGAATGGGAAAGGTTTGCTTTGCTAGGCGTACAGCAGCCTGACAGTAACGTCGTATGTAATAATATTATGAGGAGGATGAGAGGTCGCGAAATGTGAAGAACCCTTACCGCATGTGTCGAAGGGTGGGCCAAAGCGACTTGTCGAAATTTCAGTAGTTGCATGTGAAGGAGACCAATTTCGGATGATCCGAAGTCCGGACGAGGGGCATAGAATATGATAGCGCTGGTGAGATAGGTGACGAACTAGTAATTTGGGGTCGAAAGCAACAGTCGGTGGGTGTAGCCGGAGCTCATTACGCACGAAGCGGAACCCCGAAAAGATACCGTTTACAACCATTGCCTAAACAACCATGAATTGACCTCGTCATTGGACTTGCCTTTCGTTACATATATACCAGGAGCGATATCGAACGATGTAGCTGTATCATTGCGTTGAAGAGTTTCATCTATGGAGCCATGAAATGTCTGTCAGTCATTGTCTCACCCCAGGGCTAGGCCATGACAAGCTTCCCTGCCTGGGGATAGACTTAGCAGAGTAGCCGGGGCGGCTATGATATGAACGACGTCTAGATGCGCAGTGTTTGTCGGTAATGTCTAGTGGGCTGGATCGCGACACAAGAATTGTGACATTGAATCGCTGATAATGGAAATTTCAGGCCAGAGATTGGACCCCGTAAAACATTCCTAACCTATAGGCGCCATGACGGACATAAGGCCCAAGGTCTAAGGAATGAACTAGGCCCTGTAAGACAAAGGGCAGGAACAAGGGACTTTCATTACGCAGAAGAGCGCTTGGCCGCAGGCGAACAGCCGAAACAACCGAACTGTGTGAACAATCCCAGTGTCCTGGTCGCCATTCGCCGCCGCCTCAGGCTCCAACGTTCCCTATAATCAACTCAATCCGGAATTCGCCAGGTGCGGACATAGCTGGGGCTCGCGTTACTCTATCAGACGATTTACTTATGACCCTTTATCAAGCGGCTTAAGACGGACTCCGACAGCGCTCGGTCGTTCCCTGTGGAGACTAAGCGAGATCTCCCCCTACGATCAATGACTCATGATTGAGTTTACCCTTTTTTGGAAGCTTGCTGTGGCTCTGGTGTGGACTGGCTGGCTGGGACCGCCGAAGCTGTTAGTGCCGAATGAACCCGACGAATAATCGAGCCGCTGGGCGAGAGATAACCGTTGACGTTAACCCCCCCCCCCCCATAAGTACTGAAAAATGAATTAAATGGCATTGAATCGGTAGATGTACAAGCGATGGCGAAAAACTCTCGGCACCTTCCAATGTAGACTCATTTCCAAGTCTGCCCTCCGATCAGTCAGCCACGTATAGATTCGTAGAATGGAAGCCCCATATCTGGATACCTCCTACTCCTTCTCCTAGTTTCTAAAGAAATCGTAAGGTTTATTCAAGCTCGATTTCCATAGCAACTCCTGCCTCGCACTCAATGGTTTCGGTATGTGGCTGTGCCCCGTTTGCCTCGAGGACACATCGTGGTCGACGCGCAGACCAAAAATGCTATTCAGCTCTTGCTCATAGCATAGCATTCTCTAATATATTTTCGAAGAAACGAAAGGGTCTTCTGGCGTTGGAAGTGGTGGAATCCATTTGTTCGTCGATTTTCCCGCAACGTGGGGCAGCGGCTCATCGCCCAACGCGTGTCTGCTTTGTACGCCCGACACAACCACCACCACCATGACTCGAGCTCGTGGTCCAAGCTGTCTGCACCAACACTATTTTCTGGTATATAAGCCAGTCAGGAGCACTTGCGAGCTCCTCGTTCACCTTCTTCTTTGGACTTGCATGGGACTGTCCATCAAAAGACTCGCATATAACTCGTTGGCACCCATATCACATTCGTGTCACCTAGATTTATTCCTCAGATTAGATGTATCTGAGGGAAACTGATTGAACCACTGTCCTCGGTAAAGTTGCCAATGGCTTCGGTGCTCTTCCCCTACGTTCTGCTACAGGACTCTCGGACCTCGTCGTATGCCCAAGAAGGCTTCGATCAGGTCTGAGTACCAGTGTGGAAAGGCTTTGCAAGTCGCTATGACTATTGTCGTTCCCGAAACCCCCGATCCAACGACCTACTAAGGCGCTCTTCCCATCAATGAACCTATTCAGTTCCATTGCATACTTCGAACCCGCAGTCACCCCATATAAGTACTTTCAAGAGGCCCATTCTGCTGTGGTTTTCATCCCAAGCGTATTCCGGGGGAATTTCGAACTTTGACAACTCGGAGTTCCCTGTTCGCCGTCCTTGGTCCCTACTCTTCCTTGCCGAACCTGGGACTCCACCATGCATACCCACACGCCCTGAAACGAGTCAAAGATACTGCCTAGAGAGTATGATCGGAACTTTTCGTATACCGATGTCCCTCTCCACAAGCGAATATTCCAGGCCCTCGATATTTCGGGCTCGAGAACCCTGTTTCGTCTGGGCTCTTCGCATTCTCTCTCTTGTTAGCACCAATAGAGCTACGTCGAATATGTGTTTAGATTTGTTCCATTTCTGTACTTCCCAAATGAGGAATTCTCTGGGGGACAGCGCGACTTCACCGGTCTTTGGGGATGAGATGCCGGGAGCTTACGCCCTTCACATCCCCGACTGAACAACTGACAGGACCAAGCCATTGGTCCGATTTAATGCAGTATGCCGCGGCGATTTCGCGGTTTAGGCGACCCAAGAAGGCGCTTAGCATCTACGAGTTCGTCCATAAAGGAGTCCGACCATGAGGAGCATCGACTGCATCCCCAGCCTCCTACACTTTACTCTTTACGAATAGCTCCGCTATCTCAGACTGATACTATGATGGAAGGACAAAGTAATTTTCTTGCTGTATTTGGGCCTTGTGGTCGAGCTAACCTAGTTCCCTTCCGTGATTTCAGGGTACTGGTTGAGACTTCACAACTTGAAGCAAGAACGCGTACTAGACTTCGAAGAGAGGAGAGAAGAGTCAATACGTGGTGGAATTACGGAATGGCAGGTTTGGATTACAAGCAAGTCGTTCCGGTTTCATTACTCTGGGGCAGGACTTACATACTGGTGCTATCCTTCCTCAGTTACTTCCCTAGACCCAGCCAGGTTCCCGTCGCTACAGCACACTGTTGGGCAACCCTACTGGTATCATGGAGCGCGTCTCCAAGCGGCGAGAGAAGGCGTTGCCAGAAACATCCTAAACCAACTCGGGGTCGACCCAGTGTAGTCATTTCCACCGATGAGAAGCCAACTTCGAGTGGGGTTCAATTTGAAGCATAAGAGATAATGGTCTTTATTTAATTATTCTAGAACTCGGATGTATTTTGTCAGAGTATGTCAGACAATCATTAGCGTTCCCGACTCGGACATTGTAGCATGGCGACTTGCACCTGTCATACAAGCTAAAACACAGCCAGAGCAAAAGAGCTACCCGAGGAGTCTGTAATATATTAGCTAGCTGGTTCATTCGTAAAGGGGCCGAAGCGTCTTAAGGGTCACTCGCGTTCCAATGCATACCTCCAACCCATACTCACCCTTTCTAAGTTCCTTTAGGAGATCTATTCGCCATAGTTCTCATTTCAGCCGTATTCCAAGTGAGAATTTCGAACTTCGACCTCCCGGGGCTCCCTGTTCACGGTCGTTGGTCCCTACGCTTCGTTCCCGAACCTTGGACTCTACAGACCAGAAGTGAGACAAACATATAGCCTGGAAAATACGATCGGAGCTTGTTACATGCCGCTGTCCGTTTCCATGAACCAATTCCCCGCCTTCGATACTTTCTGGCTCGAGTACCCTGTTTCGTCTGGGCTCTTCGCATTCGCTCTCTTCTTAAAATCAACAGAGCCACGTCAAATATGTGCTTGGATTTGTTTCCCTTTCTGTACTTCCCAACCGAGGAATTCGCTGGGGCCAGCGCGCCTTCACCTGTCTTTGGAGATGAGACGCCGGGAGCTTAGGCCGTTCACATCTCCGACTGAGAAATTGACAGGAATAAGTTATCGTTCCAAGCAAATACAATCTGCGACAAATTTGCTACGTAGGCGACCAAAGAAGGCGTCTTGCATCGACGAGTTCCTCCATAAAGGAGTCTGACTACGGGTGACATTAACTACATCTCAGTCCTCCTACATTTTGCTCTCTAGCAGTAGCCCAGCTATCTAAGACTGATACTAAGATGGAAAGAAGAAGTGATCTTCTTGTTGTACTTCGACCGTGCGGTCGAGCTAACCTAGTTCCCTTCTGTGATTTAGGGTACTGGTTGAGACTTCACAACCTGAAGCAAGAACGCTTAATAGAATACGAGGAGACAAGACAAGAGTCATCGCGCGGTGAAACTACGGAATGGCAGGTTTGGATTAGAGGCAAGTCGTTCCAATTTCATTACTCTGAGGGCAGGATTCACATCACGGATACCATCCCTCCTCAGTTACTTCCCTGAGCTTCGCCAGGTTCCCTTTGTCACAGCACATTGTTGGGCAGCTCTACTGGGACTACGGGGCACGCGTCCAAGAGGCGAGAGAAGGTGTTGCCAGAAACATCTTACACCTCCTTGGGGTCGACCCACTGTAGCCATTTCTACTGACAAGAAGCCAGTTTCGAGTGTAATTTACTTTAAACCGTGCGCGATAATGGTCTTTACATTAATCATTCTAGAACTCGGATGTATTAGTCAGAGTATATTAGACAATCATTAGCGTTCTAGACATTGTAGCATGACGATTTTCACCTTTGGTAGAAACGAAACCACGGCCAGAACAAAAGAGCTATCCGAGGAGGATATAGTATATTTGTTAGCTGGCCCATTCGTTACGAAAGGGGTCAAAGTGCCTTGAGGGGTCGTTCCCGGGTAGCCGCTGCAGCTCATGTGTCGTGCAGGAAATTGCCGCAGGGCACTTGGGAACCTCGTCATAGCGAGCATAATAACTTTTAGTCCAGATTGTCAGCCCATTAATTCTTGGGTTACCGGATTACTCCGGGGGACGGTATCCTCCCAAAGTCCGGCCGATGGAAAATGATTCGGACCGGTTCTGGTCGGAGGGCTGAGTTGTTTTTTACTCCGTTAAGCACGCACGCTGGAACAAAGGGATCAGTTGTATTTACTCTAATTGATCACTCTTTATAATTTTATTTCTAGTGAGGCAAGGGTCCTTCCCGGTTGAGCCGAACCCAACAAAAGCTAGAAGAAAGAAATGCCTCACACGACACCTGACTATTACTCAGCTCAGACGCCTAGGATAGCTCACGCCATTTGCTCGAACTGTACACGCGTAATGATATCTGTGAGGGCCCTCCACGCTTGATGGAGATAGCCCAGCACAGGCACCAATTACCCGATCCTGCTATATCCGACATCTCAAGGTACAGTGGCATTAGGCCCAAAGCTTCTAGCTAGAACTTCTATTTGATGCACTGCCGAGCTCTGTATCAACATCGTATACAAGAATCCCCTCAGCTTCCGCCTCACGCTAGACGCGTCGGGAGGTGGCTGTGCCATTACGGCTACGCTGATCTTTTGCCTCATGGACTGTGCGTAGTCGGTATGCAGACGATCGAAGCCATTCAGTAACTGTGTTTCAGCATGACAAATACCTCGGGCAGCATGTTTTCGGATCCGATGAGGAAGCCATCAGAAGTCGGGTAGAATCTCCCACACTTCCCCTGCTGTTTAATCCAATCGCATCAACCACCGCTGAGAACCACACCAGCGCCCGGTTGAGTAGCCTGCAGCTCAAATCCCCGACCAAGGCTCCTACAGCTCTACTTAGTTTTTCGAGTCTTGCCGAGTCAGTTCCAGCGGTGGCAACGTCTCAGCAGCGCTCTTCCATCCCTGGTCGCGCACTTGTGTGCGGGCAATATACATCGTTGCGGACGCTGATAAATCGATTTACTCTCTTGGTACGCGAAACTAGCAGACTTCCGTAGCCTCTTCTCGGCAAGATTCATTCGATCTTGGACCGCGAATCATCGTCTGCCGATGGTTAACTGGTGACGCGTGAGGTTGCCGGAGGACCTTGTCTTGTGCCCACGAAGGCCTTGGCCAGGTCCTAAAGTAACTTGTACGACGTTATGAATCGGTCTGCTGTGAGGTCCAATGTTTGTCGTGGCACGGGCTGTACCGTTTAAACCCTCAATCGGACAGGGTACCGCATCCACGACGCTAGTGGGGACGCCTCGACACAAGGGGAATCTGCAACATGCAAGAGTGGTGCTAGGACTATTTGTCTATGTAGAACCGGTGAAAAATATACCTACGGCGCCTTTGCTACCCGACACGTTACTCCTGTGGGGATCCAGGTTCGATGAAACTGAGTCTTGAACTTTCATTTTTAGGAGCGAATGGAAAAGGGAGCCATGGAATGCGCACCCCAAAACCTCTCGTGTCGCTCTTACTCATGTCCGCTCCGACACCGCTGTCCGGAGTATGCCCGAACCGTTAAACAAGTCAACTATGTCTCTTCTCTTGTATTATACGGTTGTTCCTTCCGAGCAAAGAATACGGAAAAAGAAACTTTTGACTGCGCCATGTGTCTGTGGAACAGACGTCGGTAATCCTATGCCAACGGACCTCTTCGAAAAATTCCTCATGAGAGCATTGAGCGTGTCAATGACTTATATGGGCAGTCTCAAATAGCGCTGTGTACAGTATAAAAGGTCTGCCACTGCAAGAACCTTTCCCCAACACTCAAGCACTACTCGCCTCTTACCCTCCAGTCTCAGTCTCCTCTGCCAATTTCAAATGGACGGACAAAGTCAGTCGCTTTCTTACCACCTTTCTCCCCAATTTCTAACGCCAGTGCTAGGACCTTATATGACCCTGCACAATATGCAGCAAAAGCGCATCATCAGTTATCGTGAAGAGCAACGTGAACAAGGTCCCCGTGACGCACCTGAATGGGAGATCTGGATACACAGTGCGCTATTCCGCAACTATTCTCACCACGCAGAGCAACGCATAAACTAACTTTGCCTTCCTAGTCGCCGCTGTCAACACGACACTGGGATATCGCAATATCGCTAACCAGTCATACTGGTACCGGGCGTCCAAGAAGCAACAAGCGAAGGATATGGTAGCAAGACAAGTCTTGCTGGCGCTGGGACTCAGTCCTTCCGATATCCAATAATTCTCTCGGTGGCTCTTCGCCTTATTCTTATTGATTGTCACCGGATACCCCACCTTCTGTTGAACGCCTTAATACCCCTCGGATTCTGTAATGCAGGCCTCTGATGAATTAGTCACCATTTGGACTATCATCCGTGTCCTGAACATTTATAATATAACCTCAATATAATTTGCATAATGTAAAAAGACTAGTCAAGGAGAGTGTTTTCTTCGGAAGAGACGCGATGCCGTTCCCATGACAAATCGACGACTGGGTTCGACAACGCTTCGGGAAAACGCAGGTGAAAGATAGAGGGAGAATCCTATGCGTAGTGGTAGAATGGCCTAGGCGGAAGAAAGCTGACGATTAGTGAAGCAAAATGCAAGGGCTACCAATAACTGTCTACCTTCGTAAGCTGAAAGTAGAACGCGCCACAGTCAGGGTCACAGTAGACATTGGGGGATCGACAATGACCTACAGCGTATGCAGCGACGGCGTTTGCAACATCCCCTGCCAATCTTCCCTCGAGCTCGCTTTTCGGAACGCTATCAGCGGAAGCCCCCTTCTCATAACCCCACCATCCATATCTCCTTCCCACCCGACCAGCCCATTTTTCACCCTCGTCGAGATACACTCCCACTTTGGTATTCAGCCATCCAGGGCTGTTCCCGTCAGTGCTCGGGTTCACTGTGGCGACCGTTTCGGGATTCGGTGCACCGTTACGGTTCCGGACAAGGTCAACAACTTGGTCGCCTACACCAACGTATTTCGCTCCAAAGAAGAATCCAACAAGTGGGATAACGGCAGTGATCTCGTGCAAAACTGCAAAAGAAAGGACAAGAGACGGAAGAGGTGTCCTAGTTCGCGCAGAAATTCTGTTCAAGGCATCCTGCGCGACAAACGCTCGTACGCGTCAGGAGGACGAATTTGGATGATTACGTAGGTTACTACTTGCCAGATATGGTTGAAACTTGGTTGGGCGACGAGTTGGGTCAATATTTGGTGACGTTGAATAGGCGCGAGTGACGTGGGTTGGCATGTGCACAGGAAGGAGAAATGGCATGGTGGCCGCAGCGGTGGGGAACCACGGATCGCCGTCGAACAACAAAGTGGGACAAGCAGAAGCACGCTGCAGATGCACTGCCGAATGTGCTCAGGCAAGTCTGGCTTGTGCGTGCTCACTCTACCACAGAATCCACCCGAACAAGATATATTGAATTCAGAAAAACGTGCTACGGATGATTCCTGGAAAACTTTATAATGGCCAGCCACCATATGCTCAGACTCCTCGATGATGGAATTTTTAGAGCGACGAGCATGACGAGGGACATTAGAAAGAACAGAGACAATTGAGAGAAAATGAAAAGGTACATAGAGAGTCCGTTACGTATTCCTTCGGTATCCACGAATTACCTGCGTGGGTTCTCTTCGTCGCCGTCGTCCTCGGACGGTTCCAAATCAACCCTCTGCTCCCTAGGTCCGCGTTCCTGATTCCATCTACTCAAGAAGAGATCCCGTGGTTCCGAGGTGGGATCTGGACTTGAAGAGCGATGCGTCGTGATCCATTCCGAGTAGTCCTCTAATGCGGCAGGAGTATTCCCTGAGAACCATTCTTTCTCCAGAAGCGGAGAAAGTCTGTTCTCCGGAATTGATTCTGACATGCTCCTAACGTGCTGTCGAAGACGTCGTCCACGACGGACTACAATCGCGTCAATGATTGGTTGGAGGGTGGCTTTGATGTCCTCGTCCTCTTCAGTCAGTTCCTGATCCTTCTTCATCTTGGCCTTCAAACCGCCAATGACGTCAATGAGGTGTGGGCCGGAGGCAAGGACATCTTCTTTGATTGCGTGCTCTTTGACGTATTTAATTACCGCTTCTAGCATTGCTTTGTACGCCTTCTTGATCTCGATGGTGGACAAGTGGTTTTCATCCGAAGGTTTCGTGGTATCTAGTGGGTATGCTTTAAGAGCCTTCGCGACGTTATTAAGGATGTTCGATGTGCTGGACAAGGAATTTCAGTCAAATATGCCATGAAAGACAAGTTTCAGCAAGACTGACCTCGAGTATGCATCCCATAGCTCCTCCAGGTCGCTCCAGAACATTCGGTATTTCTCCAGGACGGGCATGCCATGGTGGTACTCGCGTTTCGGCACGGTGGCCAATGCCCAAGCGACGAGACCGATCGCCTTTGGATAATCCTCCGGGAAAACAGAACAGAACGCCACGCGCTCGAGGTCGGCTTCTCCCATCCAGTGTTCAACGGTAGGTCGGAACTTGGGAGGATAATGGCTGAGGTGGTGGTACATGCGACGATGCAGGAGAGCCTTGATGCTGGCGGCGATGTACAGGGGCAAGGCGGAATCCTCCACTTCGGTGGTAGGCGGGTCATTGTCCGGGCCAATGCTGAGGCAAGCCTGGATGATACGGCGTTGGTGTTCGAGCTCCATCATGACATTATCCGGCACAGCATCCACACCTTCCAGAGACCATGGCTCCAGCCAGCCGTGATGCAGAGCGGTCTCGTAATCATCCCAGAACCAGTCATCATGCGGACCCAAAGAGATGAATAGGTGAATGATGGCTCTCCCGTAAATCACCGCGTTGACAGCTGGGTTGCTCTTGTCCTCGCTGTCCTGGACCAAGGCATCGGGAGCATCCTCCGCCTGAGCGATGGAAGCCCTAAAGAGCCGGTGGAGGCGGATTACGGCCTTATCCTTTAGTAGGATGGTCATAGCCTTCTTGTCGAACAGAGTCGGAACGCTTTGGGCAACGGCACGCAGGATCTCCGGTTGCTCCATCCGCCTCAACATGTGACAGGTGTACCTGGCATCCATAACGTCGGTCGGGTCTTCTTGTCTCCGAATCCGGGAGACAGCCGCGCTGAACGGGTCGAATTTAAGGCGGTGGCTGAGAGTCCGGAAGTAGCTTTGGTCGACAGTATTGGTTATGATCTCCGTCTCCGTTTTGGCCACCTTGTAAGGATTACGCCATCCATCAATGAAGGATTTGAAGAGGCCACCGGTGGCCTTTTTAATGAGTTTCTTGGGGAAGCGCTTTACGAGGACGAGGATGATGCCGGGAATCATGTCGAAAGGCAGGGAGATCATGAACCATAAGAACTGGGAGACCGGTGTTTGGAAGGGGCAGTAGGGGTCCCAGACGGCGTGGATGATCGTAATGCCGAACGCAGCGACTCCAATCCAAGCCAGGATGGAGTTGATATAGGCGACATTGTTGTTGAGAGTTTTGAGGTAGAAGATGAATCCGACGCTGAAGACAAACAAGGCGATTTGGAGGAGACTGGGAAGAGCCAACTCTACGAGGAAGCGAAGGCCGCATCGGTGCACCCCGGAGAGCTTCCTCTGTAGTTGTCGAGATTCTCCCTCCGATGGCCCTCCTTGAGAGCCGCGGGTGTAGTATATCATCCACTGCTTCCCAACCATGGCCCCGAACGCGGCGAGAAGCGTGAGGGTCAGGCTGATGGTGAAGAGTCGACCAATATAAATGACATTAGGGGGGGGAGTGAAGTCTGGAGCTTTGAGCTGGTCTTCGGTCAGGGTTTGGTTCATCCCGCCTGTGATGAGCAGCCGAAGGAGGAAGGTGGTCTGGGCCGCAGGATCGGGGTTGAGCAGCGGAATGGCATAGGCTAAGAATCCCGAATTCACCCCGGCGAACAAGCCGCCCTAAGGATACATAAAGATCGCGTTAGACGAAAATCATTGAAAGAGGGGACGGGAAGGGATAGAGACGTACGAAGACTAGGAGTAGATCCAGATTCTGGTTCATACTGTCCACCATTTGTCTGTTCCGAGCGCTGGCAACTTGATCGAAATGCTTCCAATAATCCGCCGCATTCCCGAACTTGGATGGAACCTCGATTTCGTCGTTGTCCTTAGGCTTACGGCCCGAGCGCCGCCGAACGCTCCGTTGGAATCGACGCCGGGAAGGAGAAAGACCGCTCGAGGCGGCCTGACGAGGTACCATCGAAGACATGATGAGCGCTCACGTCCGCAGAAAGGATTGAGCTTGAATGGAATGGGATGAGTGGTAAGGGAGGTGTCGCCCACAGAGGGTGGTCTCTATTAACGAAACAGAGAGGAGCGGTCAGACATACACGCGGGACTGCAGCGTTAGGCAAGGTAGACACGCGACTCACCGAGTCAAGGTTTGGGCGAGGGCTGGAGTGGCTTGAGTGGGGGGTGGCTTGCGATCGAGGGGAGGATTGTACGGTCGTTGGCATCTCGAGTGCAGCAGGGATTTATACACCTGTTCAAGCACCTGGCATCGATATCATAACAACCCAAACCCCGACCTTCTCTGTAGAAATGAGATCCACTCCATCAGGGCTGCCAACGCGGAATGAGGCACCTGAGCACTTCGATTAGACTGGGCGGTTATATCTGAGCTAATCTCCTTTTGTAAGTGATCCTCCAAATAGATACAAAAAAGGCTTCCGCGCCCGGCCCATCAAATCTCCTTCACACCCAACCAAACACTCCATGAACGGGAATTTCCGTCAACTATCGTGCGAGAAAATCGTTAGCCGAATACCATCCCATATGCGCTCAGCCAAATGATACCTAGATTTGAAACCAGAGGGTATGATTGCTTGGACAGGCTAAAGTAGTTGCTTGATAAGGCAGCCGAAAAAAACGTGCCCAAATATTCTATCAAACTGTGGGAAGGTGGGCAATCGTCTTTTCGTGACCCCACCACCCAAACCTTGGCCATGGCCCGTTCCTGGTGCACGGCAATATTAGATCACCACCGATTAGGGTCATGAGATTCTCGTGTACGTCTATTCTCCTTTTCTTATAGTCGCCTTCCAGCTAATATTCGCCTTTAATCGATCCCTCTTGGCAGCACTGTCCCCTCCGTCCTTGAACAGTTGGAGCTCACTATCAGGCGTCCACGCCTATGATATTATACGTCTCTCAGCTCTAGTGCTCTAGTTCGACTCTTACAATGGATAGCGCCGGCGTCCTGGCCTCCTTGAGGGCCACGAAGTCCTCCTGGAGTGCTGGGACCCGCGATGTCTCCAATGACTTCGAGACCTCTTTGACGAGTGTTATGAGCAACTGTGTGGCTATCAACAGTCGAGAAGCTTTGAAACCCTCTTTGCCCGCTGTCTCAGCTACCCGACGCTCGCTGGATTGACTGGTGGCACCACCCACCTAGCAGCCTGCATTCCAACGGTGATATCTCGCCTTGGCCGGCTGACTACGCTAAAGGCGTATTGGCGCCCCGGCTTTCATTCGGTCCTTCTTGACTTCTGTTCGGAGCGCTTAAGGCGTTCGGATGAGAGAGATACGGTTGAAGCGTATGCGCAATGTGGACACTCGTGTGCGTTGCTCCAGGGCCTCCGCATCGCGCAACTAGGCGGAATTGTGACTCAGGCATGATATGGAGCCCCCCGAATTTGGTCATTGTGCTATAGACGGTTCTTCGGAGAAAGCGTTAGGAGTTGGAGGGCCGTCCTGCGACTGGGCTGAAAACCTGCCGAAGGCAGAGTATTTGCTCAGGCCATCCAAATGCCTCGGCACGAAGCGGAAGCCCATACACCCTTTCCTACCACCGCCGTAGATCCAGATGTCTGGGCTGCCATGCGTGAGCGTCGTCCGCACGATGCGAGATGCGCCGATTCGGATCCAGATTCTTGGTCCCTTGCGTTACCAGGTCCATCAGCGTCACGAGGCTTTATCGCAGAATTCAAAATCTCCTTAGCAGGCGATGCACTTGCGGTGCACCATTAAACACCTTCATGTCGTCGTATGATCTAACGGATCACCTCTCTCTCCGGTCGACTCGAGTGGCATGCACCCCTGCCCGGCTGATTGCCGCCCAAGTTGAGCTGATTCAAAATCTGGGGGAGTTACTCGATCATATTACTAAGAAGAATACATAGAGTACATATTCAGGGGACAAGAAACATAATTGGGAGTCAAGGAAAAGCCATGGCATAGCATGTGGATCCTCGCGTTTGGACCTCACCGCACAGAGTTTGACGTGCTTCTCTTAGTGATCAACATAAACGGGCATTTGGTTAGGGTCGTTCGTGGAGTATCTTGCTCTCGGCTTGTACTGAGCCTTGCTCTGCGCCTTGCTCTGCGCCTTGCTCTGATCCTCGATCTGATCCGCGTTCGGATTGAGCAGCAGTTGGACAGAGCGATGGAATAGAGGTCGTTCATGGAGTATTTCCCGGCCCCGTCCTCGGTTTATACTACCGGTCAGATATCCACATTGATCAGCTATTTTCGAACGAGGGAACGATAGTTCTAGGTCCACTTACTTTAGTTCCTTCCACTGCTGTTTATCACCGTCCAAGAAGTGCTTCCACAATGGGATATATTCTAACAGCCACCATGATGTGACCCCTCCCAAGGAGTCGTGGACTTTATCCTGAACATCTTTCTTAAGCTCCTCAAGAACCGACTCAGGTAGCACCGACTCCGACCCTCCCGGAGTGCGAGGTTTGGCTGACGTGGGTTCACGCTTCGCATCAAAATACGCTTTCAAGGTGGGAATGTCGTCGAAAGCGTCGGGAGCCCATAAAATACCAGCTACTCTCGTGTCGATCTGCTGTACCATCCAGAGTAGACTGAGCGAATTCAATGTCAGTAGTCTTCTAAGCTCGCTGGAGACTTTGAGCGTACCTAGGATTTGCCAGATTGTTCTTGTTTTCTGAGGTATCGACCTCACCTCCACCGACGTCTGCAGACCGGGCACCGATGGTTACTTAATGCGAGCTCAGAATGTGTCAAAACAACATACCACTATGACTCCCAGCAAACCACACTTCTTTGCAGTCCGTTTCTCCCCAGGGGAAGTTGCAGTCGGGACATTGCCATGCATGCCCATCTTTCTCATCAACAACTGAACGGTAGTGCCTCCCATCTGTCCTGCGACGAAGGAGCAGCGTATTGCGAATTGCGGTGCCAATTATCTTTGTGAGCGGCTCTGGACGTTGTTGCTCTTGACCGACGTTCAGACTTTGACGACGACTTTTCAATCGGCTCAGTGCGTTAGGCATACTCGCTGGAGGCGGTCCATCGAAAGCCGCCCTTGTCCAAGGATTATGTCGGAACTTTGCGCGACGTTCGTCGAGCGCAAATGCTTGGCGGTAGGTCCTGACCACGGCGTTGTGCGAAGTGAACGGCAGAGTCTTGCCAGTCAGTCCGACCGATGTGACACTGTCCCTGTAGCAATAGTCGACATGTTGGCTCTCATATGCAGGTCGGTCAAATTGGATCGTGAACGTACCAGACACCCATAAACTCTATTGATACGTGACGAGAGAAAGCTTTCTTGAATCCATGGGCCTTTTGAACGCCGTCGTCAGACTTATCCTTGTATCTTGCGAATGCGAATGGAATTTGCTCTTCGTTCCCTTTCGGTAGGAGACCAACCTTGAAGTGCGAGTCAGAAGTCAGCGACGTACCCTTTTGGAAGTAAAGCCAAGAAATATAGCTCACAATGTGCAACATTCCGGCTAGGCAACGTGCGGTGTAAGCTCCTCGGCTAAACCCGAACAAGCATATCTTGTCCCCCTCTCGATAGTTCTCCATCAGAAAACGGTAGCCTCCCATGATCTAAATAGGCGATTGGTAAGAGAAATCAATGACTAATATCAGGCTCAGAAGCTCACGTGGTCGTCAAGATACCTAAAACGATTAGATGGTGTCAAGTTAGCAGGCTTAGCATACTCGTTGACATACAGCGATCACTCACCATGCAACAGCCATGTCGATGGCTTTGGAGACTCGCCGCGAAATCTGCCCCACCGCTTTGGTCGGTGAGATGTAAGTACCTAGAGAGGGCGTCTAGCATAGAACGGAACGCGATAACAGCAACAGCTTACCGATTCCAGGTTGGTAGTAACAAACTTGCCTGTCCGACTTCATCTTGTCAAGTCCTTGAAAGAGTCTAATGACGTTCGTATTTCCATCATTAAAATACTTTGCAGTCCCATCAAAGCAGAGTATCAAGTTTCTAGTAGGCGGGGGTCCGTAATCTGGAGCTTGTCCACGGTCGACGAAGCCCATCGGGCTTCTATAGGCGTCCCCGGGCTGTGAGGAAAAGCCCGGACTGCCGGGGAGTTCCACTTGTTGCGAAGGGAAATCAGTAATGGCGGACGGGGACGGCATAAATGTTGTTTGTGACTGGTCTGGTAAAATAAAAGTCGTGGTCCGAGTCGGGGAGACGACGCCGGACGGAGTTTTTGGCGCCGCCGGGATCGTGCTTGTCGTCGAGCCTGCCATTTCCGCTGGCGGTGTTGTTGGGCTCGGAAACGAACGAGTAGGGGAGCCTATGCCGGATGGAGATTTTGGCGTGGCTGGGATCGTGCTTGCCGTCGAGCCAGCCGTTGCCGCGGACGGTGTTGTTGGGCTCGGAAATGATGGCATCTGCCAAGTTTTGCTGTCGACGCTCATGTTTCAATGGAAGAGGCAAGGCGGGTGATGGAGAGATAGGGGAGATAATTCGAAGCGGGTGGCGGTCAATTGGGCTCGATGATGTAGGTGCTTGGGTTAATTATAACCCAGAGAAAGATTGGCCTATGGCCTGCACTCTTCGGCCCCTGATTGTTCTGGACTCGAGGGAAAGTCGTGCTTGATTATCCGACCCTAAGAATAGCGACCCCCTTTGGGTTTCGTGATCTGCATAACTCCAGTCGGACTAATAACGGTCTGTGGCTTGGATTGAACGCCAAGATCACAATTTCCCAGATAAGACATAATTGTTTCGGCAGCCGGCCGCTTCAGGCCGTGAAAAGTCCATGGCGAACCCCTTCCTACCACCAGCAACGAGTTTGCCACGTTGTGAACACCCAACAAGCCACCAAAGTCGACTCGCTTGCGCCGAGGTTGACATAAATTTAGTAAAGATATCAGCATGACTTTCTCACAACTCTAGGGGTCTCGATAATGTCGAGAACACTCCGTTGGGAGAATTTTGGGAGAAGAAGGGTGGTGGCTGGATCGAGAGTACCGCGGAGAGGTGATGTCCCCGGAGATACCCGTGACCACCAAAAACATTCCCAACTGAGTATCTTGGACAGCGAATACCGGGAAAGTCTACCACCAGCGACCTCAATTGATGTGATCTCTCAAAGGAAGTTTGGCGACGTCGCAGCTATTGGTGACCACTACCCGAGGCGAATTGTGGCTTCCGAATGAAGATCGGGTTTACGATTCCACGTCGACGCGTTTATCAGGTTCCATCAAACTATACATAGATACACTATATTTTTAGACCTCGATTGGTGTAATACCGTGTCTGAATATCAATTGGACTCACGGGGACCACGACGTTAAGGAGTCGCGGTTCGGGTGAGGGCTGAGGATAAGGTTTCTCCTCCGCCACTGAAAGAGGGGCACCATGTCATCAGACATATTAGAAACGTGGTAGCCACGCAACATGCTAACGGGTAGTCGGAAAATCATTCCTCGTAATGGGCTACAGGGACCAGAGCCACCACGCGCACAGCACAGAAAAAGACATATTTCACAATGAAACACGAAACGGGAAATATGCATGAACCTGCCTAACGGGGTAATTTAATGCATATTTACCGTTCGTATTTGAGGCTGTGATATGTCTTTTTCTGTCTGGTGATGCACGCAAGGCTCATTGCAATCGCGTGGTACCTACGCCTCCCACGAACTTTTACAGTGGCTGAGAAGTTAAATTGCATAATGTGTGTGGGACGGCAATCTATCTTTCGGGCTTCAAGCCGTCACAAGGTGCTTGAATAGCGGAGCGCCCAATGCTTTTTTTAGAGGGCAAGCCACAGGCGTTGCCCGCGACCTCCCCTTTTTCGAGAGTTCTTCGACCTTCCGAGTGTGATCCATTCCAGTTTAGTCCCACGATAGCCTTCGAGAGACCCAGCCGTCATATATGTTCTACCAGCCTAGCCATCCGAATCGTAGAAGGTTAAGGCTAGTTCTGGGATCTCTGCGGCTGGCTTCTCGGCAGGTTGCCAACATTCAACATATTTGCACGGAGTGGGCGATTTCTCGTCAAGATAAATTGTCTCAACTTACTTCATCCTAGTCAGTGTTTCTGCCTTGGCTTTAAATTGACACTATCTGCGCGACGCTGGTTTACGAAGCATGAAGGTCGCCCAAGTACTGAGTTATGGGTCTTGGAACCAGATATATGTCGTGGATGAACAAACTACTTTACAATGACCATTAATGGTACTTGAGTGAGAATGAAGACGTCTGGCAAAGTCGGAGTCAGTCCGATAGTCTATATTCTCGGGCCAGTATTCGGGGAGAGCCAAGATTGAACATCGAACGATCTGAAGAGATCTGGAAAATGCATATAGCTCTCGGTTGCAGCTCATGCCCCATGCTCGCCTAGAGCGACTGCGTTGGCGATGCCGAGGTCGAGGTGTGTGCTGAAGGTGGGGGAACACGCGGTGGGCGAGCGGCACGTTTCTTTCGAGACGGTGGCAACAGCGTCGATCAGTCTCCCTCATATATATGGAGAGCGCAACGCGTGACCCAGCCGCGCAGAAACATTATTGTGCAGGAAATTTACGAACATGGAATACAATCCGGATAAATCCGAGTCCAGTCGGCCGAAAGGTCATGGGCCCGTATGTGCTGGAGCTCTCCGGATGGTTCAATTGATAAGCATTTGTTTGCGGACATCCAATGCCAACCTGATCACAGAGTGAGCGTTGACGTCCCCCTAAATCAGAGAACGAGAGCAAGGGATTCAGTGTAACTGACGTAAGCGAATTGATCAGTCTCTCACCGCATCAGGACAAGAAGGGTTTGAGTGTGGTGCGGAACGAGAGCCCTGGGCTACCGTTGAGTGCCTCCACTGTTTCCTATACTCCGCCCCGTCATTTTGCAAGGTCATACCAAAAAAAAAAAATAACTACACCTGGGAGCTCCGGAGGAAGAACGAGGACTGGGTTCTGCTCTGGACCGTACGGTGCATCATCGCCTACGGTTTCTTCTCTTTGCTCTTGCAAGTAGCGGGAACGATCCTTATGGTCGAGGCGTTAAGACCATTCGCCCCGGTGCTCCTCGCCGATATACTAAACTCTATGGTCTGCGTAGTGGGCATGGGCGCCTACATGGCTGTCACACTGTTGGAACGACATACGGCACGGGAGAGGATGAGAAAGTTGGTTCGTGCAGCCTCTTGGCCCTTACCGAAAGTGCGGAGAAGGTCGAGGCAGGTAAGTGAATTACCTCACAAGTAAGGTACCCTCGAGCCTTGTTATCCGATCCAGTATCTGTGCATGTAGTATATGCCCTTCTTCACTCGAAAAGAAAATGGCAGAATCCATGCCATGAATTTCTTCCAGTGGTACGGTCGTTGGACAGCTTCGGAAGTAAGTGCACGATGCATAAAAACAACAAGACGTGCCTCGCTTCGCTACGGCACCGGGTTAGGGGAAGGATTGGTTACAAAAGGCCAAAGCGTAGAATATAATGGAAGATGGGGTGAAAGCGGGGGGAACACAAATTAAGAACGAGTGAGCTAAACACAATATATCATTCAGTGAAAGGGACGGAAATTGAGGTTGTAAAAAAAAGGAGGGAGGATTGAGCAAGAAGGGACCAAGCATCAGGTACGAACAAAAGCGGGATGCGGGAAGAGAATGATCATACGAGTGAAAGCGAGATGAGCAAAGAGAAGGAGCTAATTATAAAGGAGGATGAGTGGAGGGATCGGGAAGAGCGCAAGAACAAATAAGACCATCGCCAAGAGCGAGGTATGCTTAAGAGTGTAGTTACCGATATACGACGCAAGACAGCAGTACTAGAATTAAAATTACCCAAACGATAAGCACGCCATCCTCGCGAATGCCAATCTCTTCTACGATCTCGATCTCGGTCTCGAGCACGATCACGCTCCCTCCCGCAATCTCGCTCATCTCGAAGACGATCTCCGCCCCGCTCAAGGAGGTCGTGTTCCCGATCCCAATCCCTATACCGGTAACTGTCTCTGTCTTGGTCATCCCAGGTTGGCCTTGGTCCGCCGTATCTCGTAGGTACTGGAGGTAGTGCTCGGTGCGTGCTTGCTCTTGATCCTGTGGGCAACCCGTCAGGTCCGCGCCGAGGCTCGCTCGGTGACAAACGCGACAGCATCATTCGGGTGCTGGAAACCAGGTGGAGGCGGAGAGCCTCGTGGTGGTGGGGTACCCGGGCGGCCAAAATAATGAGAGCGAGGCCTGCCCGTGGGACCACAACTGGCTGTTGAGGTATTCCTACCGAGTCGAAGGGCCAGGGGAGTCGGTGTATGGCCAGGGGATAATGAGATCTCACCCTCTTCGGCAGGTGTAGAACTCGTACTAACAGGAGCAAGAGCTGCTAGCGAAGTTGGGGGTGGGGGGCCAGCAGCCGATACACGTCTTGGACCGGGGGAGGCCTCTTTGGAGGCTGAGGGGAGGAGTTGGACATGGTAGCAATCCTTCGCGTCCTCTTCAGCGACAGCCATCGCAGCGCTATGGCGCCGGCTTTGGCTTTCTGGAAGCAGACTTTTCCGCGGAGTTGACGGGGGACTGATCACTAGTGTCTTCTGAACGGCTGCCATCTTGGACTGGGCTTCCTCATCCACGTCCTCATCCTTATCCGCCTCTTCATATCAATAGCAGTCACTGATGCGATGGTGGCCTGCGCTGGGGTAGATTTGATGCGACCAGAGTCGGAAGAACTTGTGTCGGTGAACGGGGCGGACTGGGGGGCGGCAGGGTAGTGGCACCGTAAGCCTGATCCTCGTTGGCTAGATGGAGCCAGTGGGGGTGACTGGGGTGAAACCTTCGCTTCAGTGGGAGGGGTGCGGCAGCATCTATCGAACAAAAATTCCGAAGTCAGAATAAAAACAATCAAAGAGCTCGGGATGCTGACTGCGTTCAGGAAGGAGTTCTATTTGCCCTTTGGCTTCCAATTAAGGTTAAGCAGGAAGAACAACGGATATGGAGTCCGCCTCTTGGCGCGATCTGAGCGCTGTCTTAACCGGAAGAGACGTCTGGAGCAGCGTTCCCGGGTCCGTTCGGCTCCTTCCTTTCCAGGACTAGAACGAGGGCACCAGAGCACGAAGCCGCTGAAGGTTCTTTCTCCATCCCTTTGGCTTTCTCTTTCTGCTCCTTGGCCGCCCTGGTTAAGCTTCTTCTGCTTAGCATAATCCGCAACGGACATCTTCTTCCTTGCCGGTTTCGGGGAAATGGTCGCTGCAGACGAAGGCGGCGCAGGAGGTGCTAGAGCATAGCCTGGTCGTTGCATGGGACGTCCTGCTGCAAAGAGTCGACGTGCGAAAAGACAAGGTGTGTCGCTAACATCGGTGCCTTTTCCTCGGTGTCTCCTCCCAAAGTACCACCAACATTCTTTGCGTAGCCCCTTGTCCAGATATCCTCCAACATGCCTCTCCTTCAAAACGTTTCTCTTTCTTGGCGCAGACGACGCCTAAAGCTCGAAGACTAGCTACTACGTTAGAGGCTGCAGCATATCGTTGCCCTTGCAAGCTTGACTGATGACCAGTCTTAAAGGTCAAAGGTCCGACCGTCTTTTCATTCGCTCTCCGTCGCAATCCTCAACGATCCTCTCTCGCAGGCTTGACGGGAAAGTCTCTCAAGGGCGGCGCGTCGTTCCAGTCGCAGCACCAAGGTGCAT
This sequence comes from Tulasnella sp. 424, assembly GCA_019633425.1. Taxonomy (NCBI): domain Eukaryota; kingdom Fungi; phylum Basidiomycota; class Agaricomycetes; order Cantharellales; family Tulasnellaceae; genus Tulasnella; species Tulasnella sp. 424. The sequence continues at coordinate 322,978 of WSUB01000021.1, forward strand.
GGTGTGTCGTATGTACCGTTTATCCCTCCTGAGGACATATCTTCAACTCCCTTCCATTTCGCCGTAGGTCGACCTGTGGCCACTTGCCAAGGCAGCTCGTGAAGCCGGTTCCATGAGAATTCAAGTACCTGAAGCGGTTGGTTTCGATTTGGACCGCGGCGATCATCAAGGTGTAGCTCACTTCCCTGACAGCACGGTGGGCCAGGACTTGGCTTATTCGAACACGCACTCATCCCTGAAGGTAACGATCATCGCCTCATTCCGGTCGCTGCAGTCTTAACCCCTAGTTCTGTTCCCAGAGCTTGTCGCGGCTCCAGGAGAACCCTATCGCAGCGATGGTCTCGCAGAAGCACCCGTGGTCACCGCCGGGAGTTGGGAGCACAAGAGAAGTTACTTTGGGGGGATGATGGGAAAACTCTATTACTGGCCCTCGCAAATCTCGGCTCAAGGCCGTTTGGACAACCCTGTTCTCCCTGACGAGACCTGGTACCACTTCATACGTCGCGCGACTGGTGAATCCTAGGCGCCTCGAAGATATGGTAGGTCAGCTCTTATTTCCACTTTTGGGCGTTGCATTGAGGCTCATTCGCTAGGCAGGATCACCAACCGCGGTCACGCAAACTGCTTCTTCGAATTGGCGTACATCGACTCCAACGCCAAACCTTATATCTACATGACCAACTTTGTCGTAGTCACAAGCACCCCCGAAAGCGTTGTCGGAAATCCTGTCACCTGCCTCACCGCTGACGCTCGCGCGAGTCTCGTTATCTCTCCGCTCGCCGAGTCTAACGCAAAAAGAAGGCAGCTCAGTTCTATTTCGACTATCGCAGAAGACGAAGATGACAAGCGAGAGGGGAATGTCGATAGCAATATGAGCCTGCCTCTGTTGTTGATCGGGCCCGGCAGCAGAGGGCGGGTCTCTTTAACCAGGAAGACGACGATAGTGGGAGTGAAGGCGCCGGATATAGTGGCGATGGCAACGACGGCGGAGTGGACGTTGATGAACCGGAGCGAGACCCAGCCCTAGAATTACCCCAGTCGAAAGCAAACGACAACGCATGTAGGAGCCCTTGAGACCCCTTTCAGACGAGGAGATAGGAGAACCTGGGATCGGAAGAGACAATAAAGACGTACCTGCTCCCGATGATGATGTCCAATTCGACGTCCGTGATAGCTACGATGACAAGCCACAGCAAAGGGATCAGGAAGAGAAGGGACGAGAACCGTGGAGAGCCCAAGTAGAAAACGGGCTATCCTGGCTAAGGAGGAGGAGAAGCAAACGCAGAAGACCAAACAGACCGAGCGGGAGCCATTGAAGCAGAAGGGATCCTAAGCCCGAACAAGACGGCGCGGATATTGAGCCACGTACGCGTCTGCTCGTATTGTTTTGCTCCGCGTGCTTGGTTACTTATCCACGACCTTGGACCGACCACAGAATCTGACGACGACAACGACGACGACGACGACGACGATACTGGGCTTCGTCGAGGGAAGTGATAACGGTACGCTCCTCCTCAATGGTGGCGGGTAGAGCACGCAGTCTTCGGACGTCCACGAGCTAGTCGAGCTCCAGCGCGTATCAGAAATCGTGTGGATAGTAGAAGAAGAGCCCGAGCCTCTAAATATGCGGCATCGACGACTGGACGATTAAGCCTCTGGGTCTCAGGAACAACCGTAATAACCGGAAGCCGGCGGTGGCTTGGGTCGAGAATCTGGATGAAGGGTGGAATGCAAAGACGGAGCAAGATGTGTGGCCATTGATTATGGCACTAAATAGGAAAAGGAGAAAGGTATGATCGAAATTGCTGGGACCTTACTCACGGGGAAATCTAATCAGGGCGTTCTCATCTTTGTAGTGATTGCTCAAGCGACCGCAATGTTGAACTCCAAGCAGCCGGTGGATGCCACGCATGCGTTCCAGAAAGGCTTCTAAAACGGTGAATTCGTTGCTGGGGGTGTTGGTCTACGAGAGACAACACCTATGTGAGTATCTGGGTTCCGTTCGCTCTGGTGCGAAACAAGTGCTAACACGACACCCACAGTTCCTTTACTGTATTGGGGGAACGGTCGGCGCTCTGGTGCACCAGAGCACATTTGTTATCGCTCGAAATGGGATGTTTATGGTTCCCCGAGGTGGGCAGAAATCCTTTGGGGACCATTCACTCATAACTATCCACCTACTGCTTCAAGTAATCACTACTATCCCGGGAATATCTCCGGCCGTGACTACAAGTTGTTCTTCGTGCAAGCACAAAAGGTCGCGGAGAAGATGATTCCTTCACCGACGAAGCGTGCGTCGATGGTAGCAAGTCAAACTCCTGGGCCAGTCGCGCGTGTTGGACCTCCGGCCGTTTCAGGGTCGCCACCCAAAGCGAAGAAAAAATGGTACGAGTTCGATGCGGTGATATCTATTGTTTACAGTTTTGGTTATGCGGGTCTCTTTCATCTCCCTCTGACCGGAAACTTTCCTGTACGTCTTCGGTGTACCTTGTATCGTATTTTCTCGCCTGTTAACCCCCCCCCCCTCTCTCTCTTCATTGAATTCTTTCGCTGTAGCTAAGGAGAGAGTGTATAAAGGGGAGGGAACCTGACAGTTGCGGAGTGGTGATCTGGGTAGTGCAAACCTGAGGGATTACGAAACGATCGAAATGTAGATAGACGGATAACGTGTAGCAATTCATGGTCTGCTTGTCACTTTGTTTACTTAAATCCATCGACGGAGGAATGAAAAAAGTCCATAGGGTGTCCATATCGTATTCCTTCATGGGCAACACTCCGCCACTGGCCGAGCACCGGAATGGACTTTATTACGTACTTTGTATCCCTCCTTGTAAAGCCCCGGCGAGAGCACGCCCTTAAGGCAGATTGTTGCGGTAAAATCGAGATTCTCTCTCTTCCCCCATGGCTCTATCCTGGTGTCCTTACGGCAATATTAGATCACCACCGAATAGGGTTATGAGAGTCTAAGCAGCACTGTCCCCTCCGTCCTTGAACAGTTGGAGCTCACTATTAGCCATCTACGCCGATGATATTGTACGTCTCTCAGCTCTAGGGCTTTAGTTCAACTTTACAGTGGATAGCGCCGGCGCTGGGACCCGCGATGTCTCCAATATCTTCGAGATCCCTTCGAAGAGTGTTATGAGCAACTGTGTGGCTATCAACAGTCGAGAAGCTTTGAGACTCTCTTTGCCCGCTGTCTCAGCTACCCGACGGAGTCGCTCGGATGAAAGCGATACGGGCGAAGGGGTAATGTGGACACTCGTGTGTGTTGCTCCAGGGCCTCCACATTGCGCCACTATGCGGACTTTTTACTCAGGCCTTACATGGAGTCCCCCGGAATTCGGGATATAGGTTGTTCTCCACAGAAAGCACTAGCAGTTTGAGGCCGTCCTGTAACCCCTGCCGAAGGCAGAGTATCTGCTCAGGCCATCTAGATGCTTCGGCACAAAGCGGAGGCCTATTCACCCTTTCCTACCACCGCCGTAGATCCAGGTGTCTGGGCTGTCATGCGCTAGTGTCGTCCACACGGTGCGAGATGCGCCGACGAGGATCCAGATTCTCGGCCCCCCTTGTGTTCATCAGCGTCACGAGGCTTTATCGCAGGATTCAAAATTTCCGTGGCAGGCGATGCACTTGCGGTATACCATTAAACATGTCGTCGTATGATCTAACGGATCATCCTCTCTCCGGTCGATTCGAGTAGCACCCCTGCCCGACTAATTGCTGCCCAATTAAAACTGATTCAGAGTCTGGGGGAGTTGCTCAATCATATTACGAAGAAAAGTACATATGGTACATATTGAAGGGACAAGAAACATAGTTGGGAGTCAAGAACAGTCATGACATAGCATGTGGATCCTCGGGTTCGCACCTCAGCGCACAGAGTCTGACGTGCTTCTTTCAGTAATCCACATAAACGGGCCCTTGTTTAGGATCGTCCGTGAAGTATCTCGCTCTCGGCTCGTAGTCAGTCTTGAGTTTAACAGAGCGATGGAACAGAGGAGGTTCATGGCGTATTTCCCGGCCCCGTCCTCGGTTTATACTAACGGTCAAATATCCACCTTGATCAGCTATTTTCGAACGAGGGTAACGGTAGTTCTAGCTCCACTTACTTCAGTTCCTTCCACTGCTGTTTATTCTCGTCCAAGAAGTGCTTCCACAATGGGACATATTCTAAGAGCCACCATAATGAGACTCCTCCCAAGGGGTCGTGGACTTTACCCTGAACATCTTTCTCAAGCTCCTTAAGAACCGATGGCGGTAGCTCCCACTGTGGCGGCGCTGACTGTGGTAGCACCGACTCCGACTCTCTCGAAGTGCTGCGTTTTTTACCTGAGGCGAAATCATCCTTCGCTTTGAAATACTCTTTCAAGGTGGGGATGTCGTCGAAAGCGCGGGGAGCCCAGCAAACACCAGCTACTTTCGTGTCGAACTGCTGTACCATCCAAAGTAGACTGAGCGAATTGACTTGTTAGTAGTCTTCTATCGCTGGAGGCTTCGAACGTACCTAGGATTTGCTAGATTGTTCTTCTGTTTTAAGGTATCGACCTCACCTCCACCGACGTCTGCAGACCAGGCATCAATGATAACTTAGTGCCAACTCAGAACGTGTCGAAACGACATACCACTATGGCTCCCAGCAAACCACACTTCTCTGCAGTCCGTTTTTCCCCCCCAAGGAAAGTTGCAGTCGGGACATTGCCTTGCATGCTCGTCATTCACATCACTATCTGAACGGTAGTGTGTCGGATCTGTCCTGCGACGAAGGAACAGTATATTGCGAATTGCGGTGCCGATCAGCTTTAGCCCCTCTAATAGGGTGGGCTTTTCTTGAGTTTGTTGCTGTAGACTTATGAATCGGCTCAGTGCGCTAGGCATGGCCTCTGGAGGCGGTCCATCGAAAGGTGCTCTTGCCCAAGGATTATGTCGGAACTTTGCCCGACGTTCATCGAGAGCAAATGCTTGGCGGTAGATCTTGACCACGGCGTTGTGCGAAGTAAAGGGCAGAGTCTTGCCATTCAATCCGACCGATGTGACACTGTCCCTGTAGTAATGGTCGACCCGTTGGCTCTCATTTTCAGGCCTGTCAATTCGATCGTCAACGTACCAGACACCCATGAACTCTATTGTTACGTGACGAGAGAAAGCTTTCTTGAATCCAAGGGCCTTTTGAACACCGTCATCAGACTTATTCTTGTATCTTTCGAATGCGAATGAAATTTGCTCTTCGTTGCCTTTCGGTAGGAGACCAACCTTGGAGTGCGAGTCAGAAGTCAGAGACATACCCTTTAAGAAGTAAAGACATGAAATATAGCTCACAATGTGCAACATTCCGGCTAGGCAACGCGCGGTGTAAGCTCCTCGGCTGAACCCGAACAAGCATATCTTGTCCCCTTCTCGATAGTTCTCCATCAGAAAACGGTAGCCCCCCATGATCTAAAGGAGCAATTGGTAAGTGCAATCAATGACTAATGTCAGGCTCAGAAGCTCACGTGGTCGTCAAGATACCTAAAACAATTAGGTGATGTCTCGTTAGCAAGCTAGCATCCTCGTCGACGTAGAGTGATCACTCACCATGCAACAGCCATGTCGATAGCTTTGGAGACTCGCCGCGAAATCGGCCCCACCGCTTTGGTCGGTGAGATGTAAGTACCTAGAGGGGGCCTTTAGCAAAGAACGGAACGCGACAATAGCAACAATAGCAACACCTTACCGATTCCAGGTTGGTAGTAACACATTTGCCTCTCCGACTTCATCTTGTCAAGTCCTTCAAAGAGTCTAATCACGTTCGTATTTCCATCATTAAAATACTTTGCAGTGCCATCGAAGCAGAGTATCAGATTTCTAGGTGGGGGTGTGTAATTTGGAGCGACGAAGCCAATCGGGCTTGTGTGGGCTTCCTCGTGCGGTGAAGGGGAGCCCTGACTGCCGGGGGATTTCACTTGCTGCAAAACGGAGTCAGAAGTGGTGAACGGGGAGGGCATCGATACTGTCTGTGGGTGGTCTGATAAGGCAAAAGAAGTGATTCGAGCAGGGGAGACGACGCCAGACGGAGTTTTTGGCGCGGCCGGGATCGTACTTGCCGTCCAGCCTGCCGTTTCCTCAGACGGTGTTGTTGGGCTCGGGAGTGAAGCGGATGGCATTGAAAAGCGGGTTTTGTCGGCGCTCATGTTTCAATGGAACGGGTAAAGCGGGGGATGGAGAGTTACCGCGGGGGGGGGGGGGATAATTCGAAGTGGATGACGGTAAATTGGGCTCGATTCTGTAGGTAGTTGGGTTAATTATAACTCAAAGAAAGATAACGTATGACCTGCACTCTTTTCCTCGTGATTGTTCAGGACTTGAGGAAAATCTTTTTCGATTGTTCGGCCTAGTCTCCTTTGGGGTTCGTGATCTGAATAACTCCAGTCCGACTAATCACGGTTTGTGATTTGGATTGATTACCAGGATCATAATTTACCAGCTAAGACATAATTGCTTCGACAGCCGGCCGCCTCAGGCCGTGGAAAGTCCATGGCGAACCCCTTCCTACCACCACCAGCGAGTTTGCCACGTTGTGAACCTTCCACAAGCCACCGAAGTCGACTAGCTTGCGCCGAGGTTGATATAAATTTAGAAAAGATATATCAGCATGACTTTATCTCAACGTTAGAGTTTCTAATAACGCCGAGAACGCTCCGTTGGGAGAATTTGGGAGAAGGGTGGTGGCTGGATCGAGAGTACCGCGGAGAGGTGATGTCCCCGGAGATACCCGTTACCACCAAAAGGATTCCCAACAGAGTATCTTGGACAGCGAATACCGGGAAAGTCCACCACCAACGACCTCAATTGATATGATTTCTCGAAGAAGTTTGGCGACATCGCAGCTATTGGTAACACTCCCCGAGGCGAATTGTGGCTTCCGAATGAAGATCGGGTTTACGATTCCACGTCGACGCGTTTATCAGGTTCCATCAATCTATACATAGATACACTATATTTTTTATACCTCAATTAGTCTAATACCGTGTCTGAATATCAACTAGACACACGGGGACCACCACGTTGAGGAATCGCGGTTCGGGTAAGGACTGAGGATAAGGTTTCTCCGCCGCCACTAAAGAGGGGCACCAGATCATCAGACATATTAGAAACGTGGTAGCCACATCGTGTTACGGATACTCGGAAAATAATTCCTCGTAATGGGCTGCAGGGACCAGAGCCACCACGCCACAGCACAGAAAAAGACATAATTCACAGTAAAATACGAAACGGGAAATATGCATAAACCTGCCTCATGGGGCAAGTGACCTGCCTAACGGTATAATCTCATGCATATTTACCAGCCGTCACAATGTGCTTGAATAGCGGAGCGCCCAATGCTTTTTTAGAGAGCAAGCCATAGGCGTTGCCCGCGACCTCGCCTCTTTCGAGGGGTGTCCTTTTTCGACCTTCTGAGCGTGATCCATTCCAGCTTAGTCCCACAATAGCCTTCGAGCAACCCAGTCGTCATATATGCTCTACCAGCCTAGCCATCCTAACTGTAGAAGGTTAAGGCTAGTTCTGGGATCTCTGCGGCTGGCTTCTCGGCTGGTTGCCGACATTCAACATCTTTGCACGGAGAGGGCGATTTCTCGTCAAGATAAAGCGCCTCAAATTTCTTCATCCTAGTCAATGTTTCTGCCTTGGCTTTAAATCGACACTATCTGTGCGACGCTGGTTTACGAAGAATGAAGGTCGCCCAGGCACTGAGTTATGGGGTCTTGGATCCAGATATATGTACTTTACAGTGTCCATTAAATGGTGCTTGAGTGAGATTGGGCACGTCTGGCATCGTCGGAGTCGGTCCGATAGTCTATATTCTTGGGCCAGTATCCGGAGAGAGCCAAGGTTGAACATCAAACGATCTGAAGATTATCTGGAAAAGGCGTATAGCTCTCAATTACAGCTCATGCCCCATGCTTTCTTAGAGTGACTGCTTTGGCGATGCCAAGGTGGAAGTGTCCCCGACGTTAGCTATATCGATTAGGGTTTTGGGATCATTTATACCCACAAAATTACGACCAACTATCTGGACCTAGTATAATCATCTTAATGACAAAATCATGATCTAGTAGCGTATCAGAAGAGGGAATCCTTTGTTGGGGACGGCATTGAAGCTCAAGTATGCTGTTGCTGATGCCCAAGGCTAACGGAATCGGCACGACAGTTGACAATGACCTAGATTGGTCCCTTCATACATTTGAGGGGTGGTATCGATGATAGCTGTGACCCCAAGAGCTCGGAGAGTGGCAGAGAAGAGTGGAGCAAGGTGGAGGGATATGATGTGGAGGGATTTGCGATGTTTGGAATATCGGGCATATTGAGAGCCGCAAGGTGCACGAGGAAGCTGTCGGCTGGATTCAGATGCATGATATAGCTATTGTAGTGGACCTACGTGTGCATGATGGGTGCCTAAGCTGGTGGGGCAAGGTCATGATCGCCGCTGAGGCTGAATGATACAGGACCCTCAACGTAACTCCAGATGTCCTTGAATCTCAAAAGTCACCCTGTCCCTTGTCCCACCGTATCTCACCGCTTCGACGCAAGGTCTGTGACGTTCGGAAGTGTGTCCCTTGTCCCATGGCCGACGTTAAGGTCGAAAATCAACATACGGAGCGCAACGCGTGACCCAGCCGCGCAGAAACAGTATTGTGTAGCAAATTTACGAGCACAAACACAATTCGAATAAATTCGAGTCTAGTCGGCCGAAGGGTCATGGGTCTACTCAATCTGTACGTGCTGGAGCTCTCCGGAAGGTTCAATTGATAAGCATTTGTTTGGGTCGCGGACATCCAATCCGCAACTGCCAACTCGATCACAGATTGACGTCCCCCAAAATCAAAGTGAGAGCAAGGGATTCAGTGCAATGGACGTAAGCAAATTGATCGGAACAATGGTCTCACCGAATCACAACCAGAGGGTTTGAGTGTCCACCGAACGAGAAACCTGCGACCTCCTGCAGCGTTTGACCACTGCCGACTGTTGCAATGAGCATTGATCGGAGAACAAGCAGCACAAGGCACTGCAACGCCAACAAAAGCCGTCAGATTCAGCTTTCTAATTTTCAACTTTGAACCCCTCACAAATCTCGAAGCATACCGACCACGTGCTCACGTTGTGCAAGTTACTGCCAGTTTCAGCAGTGTTCTGATGGAGTCTAGGCTCCAAAAACGATGCAAAGTTTGTGCCAAGGTAATCGTCGTTAGCGCCTTTGAACCCTCCGATTCTATCTGCTCTCTATATATTTGACAGCTTTCGAACCGATCACCTGCAGCAAGCCTCTCCTTCTTCCCTCTCCTTGGACTCTTTCACCTGAAAGTTGAACAAATGAGCAAAGAAAGGGGTCCGCGAATACAAACACTTGCGACGGAACCTACTATCACCTCTTTCCGACCAGACCAACAGAATGAGGAGGATCTTTGGGGTGGCGATGAACGTTTGGTATTAACGAACTATTGCTCATACGCTGTCTGGGTTCTAACGTTGGGCACCCTTGCAGGGCTACCGCAACGTTCCATACAAAGAGTTCGTCGTAACTCTCGGCTTTCCGTGCACGATCGGAACAGCCATCTCGGCATCCGCTGCCTTCAGTATCCTCGCTGCCAGCTCTCTCTTTGGTGACACCTCGCCGGAAGCTTTCGATGAGCTCCGGCACATCGCTACACTACTGGCATGGTCGGCGGGATGCTACGCTAATGCAACAGCCATCGTTGTATGCCTTCAGTTCCTATACTCTTCCCCCTCGTTCTGCAAAGTCATAACGCAGAAGCTCAACTACACCTGGGAGCGCCGGCGGAAGGACGAGTCCTGGGATCTCCTCCGGTGGCTCATTGCCTACGGCACGGTGGGATGGGGTTTCTTCTCCTTGCTCTTGCAACTCGCGGGAACGATCCTTCTGGTCGAGGCGCTAAGACCATTCGCCCCGGTGCTCCTCGCCGAGATACCAATCTCTTTGGTCTTCGCAGGAGGCATGTGGACCTTCATGACTGTCGTACTGTTGGAACGACATCGGCACGGGAGAAGATGAAGGTGGTTCGTGCAGCCTCTTGGCTTTTACGCAGGTAATTGAATTTTCTCACGAGTAAGGAAGGTACATACCATCGAGCCTTGTTATCCGATCCAGTATCTGTACATGTAATATATGCCGTTCTTCGGTCGAAAAAAGGGCAGGATCCATGGCACGAATTTCTTTGGGTACTAACCATAGCCATAGGTTCGAAAAGGAGCCGAGAATAGGTAAGAATACAGTCATTGAACAACTTCGGAAGTAAGGACACGGTACATAAAACAATCGATATAAGGAACAAGACAATAGTACTAGAATGAAAATTGTCAAAAAGATAGGCACTCGGGGTCGCCCGAAACGAAACGAAAGCTCGCTCATCTCGAAGACGATCTCTATCCCGGTCACGAAGGTCGCGTTCCCGATCCCAATCCCTATCTTGGTCACTGTCTCTGTCTCTGTCTCGGTCATCCCAGCTTGACCTTGGTCCACCGTATCTCGTGGGTCCTGGAGGTGGTCCTCGGTGCATGCTTGCTCTTGGTCCGGTGGGCAACCCATCAGGTCCGCGGCGGGGCTCGCTGCGGGGCGCATACGCGACAATAGCGACGGGGGTCAAATTTGGTGCGACCGGGGTTGGAAGAACCTGTGTCGGTGAACAGGGCGGACTGGGGGGCGGCAGAGTAGTGGCGCCATAAGCTTGATCCTCGTTTTGAGACGACCGTTGGCCAGACGGAGCTAGTGGGGGCGACTGGGGTGAAACTTTCGCTTCGGTAAGCGGGGGTGCGGCAGCATCTATCGAACAAAAATTCCCGAATTTAGAATAAAACAACCAAAGAGCTCGGGATGCTTACTGCGCTCAGGAAGGCGTTCCGTTTGCCCTTCGGCTTCGGATTAAGGTCAGGCGGGAACAACAACGTATATGGGAGGTGCGCCGCTCGGCGCGATCTGAGCGCTGTCTTAACCGGAAGAGACGTCTGGAGCAGCATTTCTGGGTCCGCTCGGCTCCTTCCTTTCCAGGACTAGAACGAGGGCACCAGAGCACGAAGCCACTGAAGGTTCTTTCTCCATCCCTTTGGCTTTCTCTTTCTGCTCCTTGGCCGCCCTGGTTAAGCTTCTTCTGCTTAGCATAATCCGCGACGGACATCTTCTTCCTTGCCGGTTTCGGGGAAATGGTCGCTGCAGACGAAGGCGGCGCAGGAGGTGCTAGAGCATAGACTGGTCGTTGAATGGGACGTCCTGCTGCAAAGAGTCGACGTGCGAAAAGACGAGGTGTGCCGCTAACATCGGTGCCTTATCCTCGGTGTCTCCTCCCGAAGTACCACCAACATTCGTTGCGTACCCCCTTGTCTAGCTATCCTTCAATATGCATCTCCTTCAAAACGTTCCTCTTTCTTGGTGCAGACGACGCCTAAAGTTCGAAGACTAGCCACTCCGTTAGAGGCTACAGCATATCGTTGCCCTTGCAAGCTTGACTGGGGAGTAGTCGTGAAAAGCTAAAGGTCCGACCGTCCTTTCATTCGCTCCCCGTCGCAATCCTCAACAACACTCTCTCGCAGACCTGACGGGAAATTTCTCTAGGCAGCACGTCGTTCCAGTCGCAACACCGTGGTGCATGGTGTGTCGTATGTACCAGATACCTGTCATCCCTCTCGAGGACATATGTTCAACTACCTTCCTTTTTGCCGTAGCGCGACCCGTGGCCACTCGTTGGGGCAGCTCGTGAAGCCGGTCCATTGAGAATTCAAGTACCTGAAGCGGTTGGTTGCGATTTGGACCGCGGCGATCATCAAAACGGTGGAGCTCACCTCTCGTTCAACCCCTGACAGCACGGTAGGCCCGGACTTGGCTTATTCGAACACGCACTGATCCCTCAAGGTAACGATCCTCACTTCATCCCGGTCGCTGCAGCCTGAACCTTAGTTCTATTCCAGAGCTTGTCGCGGCTCCAGCAGAATCTACAACCGGCTATCCGGCTATCGAAGCAATGGTCTGGCAGAAGCACCCGTGATCACAGTGGGGAGAAAAAAAGCTACTTTGGCGAGATGATGGGAAGACTCTTGTACTGGCCCTCGCAAATCTCGGCTCAAGGCCGTTTGGACAACCCCGTTCTCCCTGACGAGACCTGGTGCCACTGCAGACGTCGCGGCGACGAAGAGAAGATGGGCGACTGGTGAATCCTAGACGGCTTGAAGATATGGTAGGTCAGCTCTTATTTCCATTTTTGGGCATTGCATTGAGGCTCATCCGCTCGGCAGGATCACCAACCGCGGTCACGAAAGCTGCTTCCTCGAATTGGCCAATACCGACTCCAACGCCAAACCCTATAACTAAATGACCAACTTTGTCGTAGTCACAAGCACTCCGGAAAGCATTGTCGGAAATCCTGTCACCTGCCCCACCGTTGACGCTCGCTCGAGTCCACTTCATCTCGTTATCTCCCTGCTCACGCAAAAAGAAGGCAGCTCGGTAATATTTCGATTATCGCAGAAGACGAAGATGACGATGTGGACTAGCGAGACCGTAATAACTGGAAGCCGGCGGAGGTTTGGGTAAAGAATCTGGATGAAGGGTGGGATGCAGAGACGGAGCAGGATGCTGTGGCCATCATTATGGCACTAAATAGGAGATGGAGAAAGGTATGGTCGAAATTGCTGGGAGGCTACCCACGGGAAATCTCATTAGGGCATTTATCTTTGTAGTGATCGCTCAAGCGGCCGCAATGTTGAACCCTAAGCAGCCGGTGAATGTCACGCATGCGTTTCGGCAGGCTTCTTAGATGGTGAATTCGCTGCTGGGGGTGTGTTGGCCAACACCTATGTGAGCATGTGGGTTGCATTCGCTCTGGTGCGAAACAAGTGCTAACACGACTCCCACAGCTCCTTTACCGTATTGAGGGAGCCGTCGGCGCTCTGGTGCACTGGAGCACATTTTTAATCGCTCGAAATAGGATGTTTTATTGTTCCCCGAGGCGGGCCGAAATCCTTAGTAACCATTCACTCATATCTTTCCACTCACCGCTTCAAGTAATCATTACTATCTCGGGAACATCTCAAGTTGCTCTTCGCGCAAGCACCAAAAGTCACGGAGAAGGTGATTCCTTTGTCGACGAAGCGTGCGTTGATAATAGGAGCTTGACGAGATGCGAGCGCAAGTCAAACCCCTCGGCCAGTCGCGCGTGTTCACTGTTGGACCTCCGGCCGGTTCAGGGTCACCGTCGAAGGCGAAGAAGATCGGTACGAGTTCGATAATATCGATTATTCTATGGTATACAGCTTTGGTTATGCGGGGTCTCTTTCGTTTCCCTATGACTGGGAACTTTCCTGTACGTCTTTGGCCTACTTTGTATCATGTTTTCTCGCCCAGGTAACTCCTGCTTCTCTCTTAATTAAACTCTTTCGCTTTAGTGAAGGAGAGGGTGGATAAAAGGGAGGGAACCTGACGGTTGCGGAGTGGTGACCTGGGTAGTGCAAAACTGAAGGACTGCGAACGATCGAATTTTAGATAGACGGATAACGTGTGGCGGTTCATGGCCTGCCCTTAAATTGCATCAACGGAGGCGGAGGCTCGAGAGAGGGTACGTAACTGAGGTGACAGTTGTTTGTCCGGGGCCCGATAACCGCGCGTTTTTTTCAGCTTCGCTTGGCCAGCAGCTGATGAATTCAACATAGAACGTTCCACCACGCTTCAACAAACCCGCTTCCGTCCATGTACAGGAGTTCCAGTCTCGCCAGGGCGACGTCCCTGCCTTGGAAACACGTTTTTGGAGTGGGTTAATTAATCCAGACACGCAGCAACATGAACGCGCCTTGTGATGCCACAGGGTAGTTCGCCACAACTGCCTCCAAGTGTGGGACGGAAGGTGCCCAATTGGGCCCATCCCACTAATATATCAGCGCGGTACTGAAATGGCGAGTCGGATCAACTACACTTCCCCCCATTGTCGCCCAACTTTCTCAACTGGTGCTACTTCTCCCAACCCCACTCCCCGGTTATAACCGCAAAAAGTCCCTTTCTCCTCGCATTAGCTACCGCCTGCTTTCCAATTCCCCTAAATCGTCTACTGAGAATGCTCGTCTCGAAGGTCCGTGAACTCTTTATACCCTTCCGTCTTCGGATTCCGACCTCTCGGTTTCAGGCTCCCAGCATTGATGAAACCGCCATGGAAGGCGATCAAGCAGATGTACAGCATTGCGATACGCAGAGTATCTTCGACGAAACTAAAGCACGAAAGCTCTCGGCGGTCCGTCCGACTCCCCTTGCCAGATGCCTCGAACGAACGATTGACACGATTGGTTATATACAGCGGGAAAGACTCGACCGATTATCGGGTTTTAGGATTCGTTCCGGCGCATTAAATATGAGCTCTTCAGGATCGAGTAAACGTGGTGGCAAAGCCGAAGTGGTGCAAGCGACATTGCGGCCTAAAATATGGAATCGCACAAAACAAGTGGCAGTGAAGAAACTTGGATATCACCAGGGGATAGATAAAAAGAAGTTTCACAACGTAAGGAAAATATATATTTCTTAAGGTTGCTCTTTAGTACTTACGGGCACGCACGTAGGAATTTGCTCATGAAGTGGAGGTGATGGCTGGGCTGTCTCACGAAAACATTATCCGGTTGATCGGTTTCACCGAAAACTTTGAAGACGGAAAGGCGTGGATAATAATGTCTTGGGCGCCGAATGGGAACGTCAGCGAATTCCTTGCGACGGGAAAGTGGGAAATCCCCGAACGCATGTCCCTCGTGAGTGACCGTTCGGTGTCAACGAGACCTGCACGACGCCTACAACTGATCTATTCTAGATCCAAGATACCTTTGAGGGTCTCCAATACCTTCACACCCGCCAACCGCCGATTTGCCATGGCGATCTCAAGTCGGTGGGTTGGGTGATCTACGCTCATTCTTGCCCCGCGTCTCACCTTAGCGACACCGTAGCTCAATATCCTTGTCAGTTCGTCATACCGTGCAATAATTACAGATTTTGGCTCTGCTCGTTTCATCAGAGAGTCGGTCGATGGAGGCACTGGTCAAGGGAGTGGTCGAGAGCCGAACAGGAATCCAACATCGAAGAAAGATTTCCCTCAAATCTCTGTCAATGCTACTGGGAATCAGCTAACTTTGACGGGACCTTCTTGGTCGCTCCGTTGGGCGCCTCCCGAAGTCGTGAATGGGGACCGCCCCAAATTACCAAGCGATGTTTGGTCAGCCGGATGGGTCTGTTGGGAGGTAGGCGGAACTGGGAACTCTCGAGTGGGTGTCAAGGTAGCTGAAGCAACGGATTCCTAATAGGTTATAACGGATAAACTTCCATTTCCTGAACTTGATTCAGGAACTGCGATTACGATGAGGCTGATTGAAGGCCAAGTTCCTTCCACGAGTGACGATGAACGGCTGTCGCAAATCGTCAGGCTTTGTCGTTTGATGACAGATTGTTGGGCGTTGGATCCCAGCCAGAGGCCGAGTGTTTCTCGATGCTGCGAGGAGGTAAAACTGATGGTGAGTCAGCAAGTGTTTTCATCCGTCAATTTTCTCAGACGGCTCTCTTTCAGCCATCAATACCGCCCCTGGGTGGAGTACGTTCAGATTCCGGGGCCGGAACCAGCAGACTCGTATTACAAATGGGTCGTATGCACTACCTGCATGCTCGCTACAATGACGCCACTTCACTGTTCCAACAAGTGCTCGAGGCCGCGAACCCTGAAGAGGACCGAGATGTCAGCGCGGGGACCTCATACTGGCTGGGAAAGGTCTTCGCAGCTCAGCGCAAATACTTCGAGGCCGAACAGTCCTACTCCCAGGCGAAAGCCACGTACGCTAGCCTCAACGATGATCTTGGTCAAGCAAACTCCCTAGAAGGGCTGGGCGACATCTACCACCTTCAATCAAAGCTCACCGAAGCCGAAGAATCTTTCACTCGTGCCAAGGGCATCTACGACCGTCTCGGCAACAACCAGGGTCAGGCAAACACGTTGTGTGGGCTGGCCCACATCTACCGGGTTCAGTCTAACTACAACGAGGCCGAAGAGTCGTTTATCAAAGCGCGGAAAATCTACACTCGCATCGGTGATGCGCAGGGCCGAGCCAAGACGCTACAGGGGCTGGGGACCGTCTATCATACTCTATCCAAATACGCCGAGGCCGAAGAATCGTACGACAAAGCGCAATCCATCTATACTCGCGTCGGCGATGACCAGGGCCGAGCGAACACGTTCCTGGGGTTGGGAGATGTCTACCGCGCTCAATCCAAATACACCGAGGCCACATCATCTTACACTCTAGCGGAGGAAATATACACTCGCATCGGCATCAACCAGGGTCAAGCGAACGTCTCGTACGGACTGGCAGAGGTCTACCGTCGTCAATTCAAATACGCCGAAGCCACATCATTCTACATTCAAGCGCAACACATCTATACTCGCATCAATGATAACCGGGGCCGAGCGACCACGTTGTTGGGGTTGGGAGCTGTCTACCGTGCTCAATCCGAATACGCCGAGGCCGCATCATCTTACACCCAAGCAAAGGAGATCTACCAGAAGGTTAGCGATGAGCATGGCCAAGCGAATGCCTTGTACGGGCTGGGAGAGGTCTACCGCACCCAATCCAAATACGCCCAGGCCACACCATTTTACACTCTAGCGGAGAAAATCTACACCCGCATCGGCATCGAACAAGGTCTAGCGAATGCCTTGTATGGGCTGGGAGAGGTCTATCGAGCCCAATCCAACTACGCCGAGGCCGAAGAATCGTACGACAAAGCGCAATCCATCTATACTCGCGTCGGCGATGATCAGGGCCGAGCGAACACGTTCCTGGGGTTGGGAAATGTCTACCGCGCTCAATCCAAATACGCCGAGGCCACATCGTCTTACACTCTAGCGGAGAAAATCTACACCCGCATCGGCATCGACCAGGGTCAAGCGAATGCCTTGTATGGGCTGGGAGAGGTCTACCGCACTCAATCCAAATTCGCCGAGGCCACATCATCCTATACTCAAGCGCAACACATCTATACTCGCATCGACGATAACCAGGGCCGGGCGAACACGCTGCTGGGGTGGGGAGATGTCTACCGTGCTCAATTCGAATACGCCGAGGCCGCATCATCTTACACCCAAGCAAAAGAGATCTACTTTCGGAGTAGCGATGAGCATGGCCAAGCAAATGCCTTGTACGGGCTGGGAAAGGTCTACCATGGCCAATTCAAATACGCCGAAGCCGCATCATCTTACACCCAAGCGCAGCCCATCTATACCCGCACCGGCGATGACCTGGGCCAAGCGAGCACGTCGTTGGCGTTGGGAGATGTCTACCGCGCTCAATCCAAATACGCCGAGGCCGCGCCATCTTACACTCTAGCAGAGAGAATCTACACCCGCATCGGCATCGACCAAGGTCGAGCGAATGCCTTGTCTGGGCTAGGAGAGGTCTACCGCACTCAATCCAGATACGCCGAGGCTATATCATCCTACACCCAAGCACAACACATCTATACTCGCATCAGCGATACCCGGGCCCGGGCGAACACGTTGTTGAGGTTGGGAGATGTCTACTGTGCTCAATTGCAATATGCCTCGGCCGCATCGTCTTACACCCAAGCAAAGGATAGCTACCTGTGGATTAGCGATGAGCATGGCCAAGCGAATGCCTTGTATGGGCTGGGGGTGGTCTACCGCACCCTATCCCAATACGCCCAGGCCATATCATCTTTCACTCTAGCGGAGAAAATATACACTCGCATCGGCATCGACCAGGGTCAAGCGAATGCCTGGTATTTGCTGGGAGAGGTCTACCGCACGCAATCCAAATACGCCGAGGCCACATCATCTTACACTCTAGCGGAGAAAATCTACACCCGCATCGGCATGGACCAGGGTCAAGCGAATGCCTTGTATGGGCTGGGAGAGGTCTACCGCACTCAATCCAGATACGCCGAGGCCACATCATCCTACACTCAAGCGCAACACATCTATACTCGCGTCGACGATAGCCAGGGCCGAGCGGACACGTTGTTGGGGTGGGGAGACGTCTACCGTGCTCAATTCAAATACGCCGAGGCCGCATCATCTTACACCGAAGCAAAGAAGACCTACGCTCGGATTGACAATGAGCATGGCCAAGCGAACGCCTTGTACGGGCTGGGAAAGGTCTACCATGGCCAATTCAAATATGCCGAAGCCGCATCATCGTACACCCAAGCAAAGGAGATCTATACTCGTACCAGCGATGCCCTGGGCCAAGCGAGCACGTTGTTGGCGTTGGGAGATGTCTACCGCGCTCAATCCAAATACGCCGAGGCCAAACCATCTTACACTCTAGCGGAGAGAATCTTCAACCGCATGGGCATCAACCAAGGTCAAGCGAATGCCTTGTATGGGCTGGGAGAGGTCTCCCGTGGTCAATTGGAAGACCTCGAGGCCGCGTCATCTTACACCAAAGCACGAGAGATCTTTTCTCGGATTGGCGATGACCACGGCCAAGCCAACGCGCTGCAGGGGCTGGGAAGCATCTATCGTGCGCAATCCAAATACACCGAGGCTGAAGAATCGTACATTCAAGCGCAGTCCGTTTATACTCGCATCGGAGATGAACAGGGCCGAGCGAAGACGTCGTTGGAGCTGAGAGATATCTACCGCGGTCAATCTAGATACGCCCAGGCGGTACTATCCTACACCCAGGCAGAGGAGATTTATGCCCGCGTCGGCCTTGATGAGTAGATGTGCACAATCATGGTTGTATTGAACGAGACCCCATAATCGTAGCTATTTAGGAGTGATTAAATACAGTGAGGGCCGCAATTTGCCTGGACGATACTGCGTTGGTGTTCGAGCTCTATTATGACTTTATCCGGCACAACGTCCACACCTTCCAAAGCCCATGGTTCCAGCCAGTCGTGATGCAGAGCGGTCTCGTAATCATTCCAGAACCAGTCATCATGCGGCCCCAAAGCGATGAATAGGTCAAGATGGCTCTTTCGTAAGTCACCACGTTTACAGCCGGGTTGCCCTTGTCGTCGCTGTTCTGGACCAGAGCATCAGGAGCATCCTCCGCAATGGAAGCCCTGAAGAGCTGACTACGGCCCTATTCTTGAGTAGGATTGTCATGGCTTTCCTTTTGAACAAAGTCGGAATGCTTTGGGCACCGGCACGCAAGATCTCCGGCTGCTCCATTCACCTTCAACATGTGACAGATGTACCTGGCATCCATAATGTACTTTTGCCGACAGTTTTGGTTATGATCTCCGTCTCCTCTTTGGCCATCTTGGAAGCATGCCAACCTTGGGTGGAAGGAACCACGAAGTCCTCCGGGGGCGCTGTAAACCGCGATGCCTCGTGTCTTCGAGACCCCTTCGAAGAGTGTTATGAGCAACTGGGTGGCTACCAACAGTCGAGAAGCTTTGAAACGCTCTTTGCCCGCTGTCTCAGCTACCCGGCGCTCACTGGATTCGTTAGTGGCACCGCCCACCCTTGTAGTCTGCATTCCAGTGGTCATATCTCGCCTTGGCCGACTGACTACGCTAGAGGTGTAGTTGGTGCCCCGGCTTTCATTCGCTCCTTCTTGACTTCTGTTTGGAGCGCTCAAGGCGCTCGGATGAGAGCGATACAATCGAAGGGGTATGTGCAATATGGACACTCGTGTGCGTTGCTCCAGGGCCTCCGCATCTCGCAACTGTGCGGAATCTTGACTCAGGCCTGGTATGGAGTCCCCCGAATTTGACCATTGTGCTGTACATGGTTCTTCAGAGAAAGCGCTAGCAGCTGGAGGGCCGTCCTGCAACTGAGCTGAAAACCTGCCGAAGGCAGAGTATTAGCTCAGGCCATCTAATAAATGACTCGGCACGGAGCGGAAGCCCATACACCCTCTCTTACCACTGCCGTAGATCCAGATTTCTGGGCTGCCATGCGCAAGCGTCGTCCGCACGATGCGAGATGCGCCGATTCGGATCCAGATTCTTGGTCTCCCTTGCGTTACTAGGTCCATCAGCATCACGAGGCTTTATCGCAGGATTCAAGATTTCCCTAGCAGGCGATGCACCTGCGGTGCACCCTTAAACACTTTCATGTCGTCGTATGATCTAACGGATCACCTCTCTCCGGTCGACTCGAGTGGCATGCACCACTACCCGACTAATTGCCGCCCAAGTTGAACTGATTCAAAATTTAGGGGAGTTACTCGATCATATTTCTAAGAAGAGTACATAGAGTATATATTCAGGGGACAAGAACCATAATTGGGAGTCAAAGAAAAGTCATGGCATAGCATGTGGATCCTCGGGTTTGCACCTCAACGCACAGAGTTTGACGTGCTTCTCTTAGTGATCAACATAAACGGGCATTTGGTTCGGGTCGTCCGTGGAATATCTCGCTCTCGGCTTGTACTGAGCCTTGCTCTGCGCCTTGCTCGGATCCTCGCTCTGATTGAGCAGCAGCTCGACAGAGCGATGGAATAGAGGTCGTTCATGGAGTATTTCCCGGCCCCGTCCTCGGTTTATACTACCGGTCAGATATCCACCTTGATCAGCTGTTTTCGAGCGATATTAACGATAGGTCTAGCTGCACTTACTTCAGTTCCTTCCACTGCTGTTTATTGCCGTCCAAGAAGGGCTTCCACAATGGGATATACTCTAACAGCCACCATGATGTGACCCCTCCCAAGGAGTCGTGGACTGTACCCTGAACATCTTTTTTAAGCTCGTCAAGAACCGACTCAGGTAGTACCGACTCCGACCCTTCCCGAGTGCGAGGTTTGGCTGAGGTGGGTCCACGCTTCGCATCGAAATACGCTTTCAAGGTGGGGATGTCGTCGAAAGCGTCGGGAGCCCAGCAAATACCAGCTACTCTCGTGTCGATCTGCTGTACCATCCAGAGTAGACTGAGAGAATCGGATGTCAGTAGTATTCTAAGCTCGCTGGAGACTTTGAACGTACCTAGGATTTGCTAGGTTGTTCCTGTGTTCCTCTTTTAAGGTATCGATCTCACCTCCACCGACGTCTGCAGACCGGGCACCGATGGTTACTTAATGCGAGCTCAGAATGTGTCAAAACAACATACCACTATGGCTCCCAGCAAACCACACTTCTTTGCAGTCCGTTTCTCCCCAGGGGAAGTTGCAGTCGGGACACTGCCATGTATGCCCATCTTTCTCATCAACAACTGAACGGTAGTGTCTCCCATCCGTCCTGCGACGAAGGAGCAGCGTATTGCGAATTGCAGTGCCAATTATCTTTGTGAGCGGCTCTGGAGGTTGTTGCTCTTGACCGACGTTCAGACTTTGACGACGAGTTTTCAATCGGCTCAGTGCGTTAGGCATACTCGCTGGAGGCGGCCCATCGAAAGCTGCCCTTGTCCAAGGATTATGTCGGAACTTTGCGCGACGTTCGTCGAGCGCAAATGCTTGGCGGTAGGTCTTGACCACGGCGTTGTGTGAAGTGAACGGCAGAGTCTTGCCAGTCAGTCCGACCGATGTGACAGTGTCCCTGTAGCAATAGTCGACCTGTTGGCTCTCATATGCAGGTCTGTCAAATTAGATCGTCAACGTACCAGACACCCATAAATTCTATTGATACGTGACGAGAGAAAGCTTTCTTGAATCCATGGGCCTTTTGAACACCGTCATCGGACTTATCCTTGTATCTTGCGAATGCGAATGGGATTTGCCCTTCGTTCCCTTTCGGTAGGAGACCAACCTTGAAGTACGAGTCAGAATTCAGAGAAGTAAAGACAAGAAATATAGCTCACAATGTGCAACATTCCGGCTAGGCAACGCGCGGCGTAAGCTCCTCGGCTAAACCCGAACAAGCATATCTTGTCCCCCTCTCGATAGTTCTCCATCAGAAAATGGTAGCTCTCTATGATCTATGTAGGCAACTGATGAGACGACTCGATGACAAATGTCAGGCTCAGAAGCTCACGTGCTCGTCAAGATACCTAAAACGATTAGGTAGTGTCTAGTTAGCGAGCTCGCATACTCGTTGACGTATTATAGGGTGATCACCCACCATGCAACAGCCATGTCAATAGCCTTAGAGACTTGCCGCGAAATCTGCCCCACCGCTTTGGTCGGTGAGATGGAAGTACCTGGAGAGGGCGTCTAGCAAAGAACGGAACGCGACCACAGCGACACCTTACCGATTCCAGATTGGTAGTAACAAATTTGCCTATCTGACTTCATCTTATCAAGCCCTTGAAACAGTCTAATGACGTTCGTATTTCCATCATTAAAGTACTTTGCAGTTCCATCGAAGCAGAGTATCAAGTTTCTAGGCGGGGGTCCGTAATCTGGAGCTTGTGCACGGTCGACGAAGCCAATCGGGCTTCTATAGGCATCCCCGGGCTGTGAGGGAAAGCCCGGACTGCCAGGGAATTCCACTTGTTGCGAAGGGAAATCAGTAAATGTTCGTGACTGGTCGGGTAAGACAAAAGTAGTGGTTCGAGTACGAAAGACGACGCCAGACGGAGTTTCTGGCACTGCTGGGAAATTGGCAGTGATGGGTGCGAAGGGAATTTGTGGCTGGTCTGGTAAAACAAATGGAGTAGTCCGAGTAGGGGTGACGACGCCGGACTGAGCTCCTGGCGCAGCTGGGATCGTGCTTGCCGTTTCCGCGGACGCTGTTGTTGGGCTCGGAAATGAAGCAGAAGGCAGCGATGGCATCGACCAAGGTTTGTCGTCGGTGTTCATGCTTCAATGGAACGGGTAAGGCGGGGATGGAGAGAAAGGAGAGATAATTCGAAGCGGGTGGCGGTCAATTGGGCTCGATGCTGTAGGTGCTTGGGTTAAATATAGCCCAGAAAAAGACTAGCTTATGGTCTGCACTCATTGCTTCTTGAATATTCTGGACTCGAGGGAAAGTTGTGTTCGATTATTCTACCCTATCTCCTTTGAGTTTCGTGATCTGCCTAAACCTAGTCCGACTAATAACGGTGTGTGGCATGGATTAAATGCCAGGACCACAATTTACCAGATAAGACATAATTGCTTCGGCAGCCGGACGCCTCAGGCCGTGAAAGGCGAACCCCTTCCTACCACCACCAGCGAGTTTGCCACGTTGCGAACATCTCACGAGCCACCGCGGTCGACTGGCTTGCGTCGAGGTTGATATAAATTTAGTAAAGATGTCAGCATGAATTTATCACAGCGTTCGAGTTTTCTAGCATCCGGGATAATGTTGAAAACGCTCCTTTGGGAGAACCTTTGCAGAAGGGTGGTGGCTGGATTGAGAGAGTCGCGGAGAGGTGATGTACTCGGATATATCCGTTACCCCCACCAAAAGGATTACCGGTGTTGGAATATTAACTGGACACGAGGGAACCACGCCGTTGAGGAGTCACGGTTCGGGTGAGGACTAAGGATAAAGTGCCTCCATCACCACTTAAAGACAGGCACCATATCATCAGACATATTAGAAACGTGGTAGCCATGAACATTTTCAAAGGTAGTCGGACAATCGTTTCTCATAATGGGGCTGCGCCACGCATGAGGCTCATTGCAATTACGTGGTACTTACGCCTCACGACCTTTTACAGGCGCATGTGTGGTGTGGGTAATCTTTCTTTCGGGCTCGGAGAAGCCAATGCTCGAAGAGTGAAGCGCCCCAACACCTCTTCAGAGAGCAGGACAGGAACGTCCCTGCTGTCGGGGTGTCGTTTTCGAGCTTCCAGTCGGATTTTGAGTGTGATCTGTCCAACTTAGTCACAAAATAATAGACCTCGAGCAACCCAGCGGCCATACATGTTCTACTAGTCTAACTGTCCGACTTGCAGGAGGTTAAGACTAATAATGGTATATATGTGGCTAGCCTCTCGGCTGCTCGGTGACATTCAACATCCCTGCCAGGGCGCGCGATTCCTCGTCAAGGTAAAGCGTCTCAAGCTTCTTCATCTAGTCAATGCTTCTGCCCTGGCTTCAAATTGATACTATTTGCGTGACGCTGGTAAGACATCACGAGGAACAAAAGTCGCCCGGTATTGAGTTGTGGGGGTCTTGGAACCATATATATGTCCCGGATGGACGAACTACTTTGCAGTGTTCATTTACCGGTGTTTGAGTGAAAATCGAGATTTTTGGCAAAGTTAGAGTTGGCCAGATATTCCATATTCTCGGGCCGGTATTGGGGGAGAGCCGAGGGTGAACCTGACTTTTTGAAATGGGCGTATAGCTCTCAATGCAGCTCTTGCTCCCTGCTTGCTTGGAATGACTGCTTCGGCGATGCCGAGGTCGAGGTGTAGGATAAAAGTGGAGGAACACGGTGAGCGAGCGCCACGTTTCTTTCGATACAGTGGCAACCGCGTCGATCAGTCTCCCTCATATATATGGGGAGCGCAACGCGTGACCCAGCCGCGCAGAAACAGTCTTGAGCATGAAATCTACGAACGTGAACACAATTCGGATAAATCCGAGTCTAGTCGGCCGAAGGGTCATGGGTCCGTGCGTACTGGAGCTCTCCGGATGGTTCAATTGATAAGCATTTGTTTGGTTTGCGGACGTCCAATGCCAACCTGATCACAGAGCGAGCGTTGACGTCCCACGAAATCAGAGAGCAAGAGCAAGGGATGCAGTGGAACTGACGTAAGCGAATTGAGTCTCACCGAATCAGGACCGGAAGGGTTTGAATGTTGCCGCGGAACGAGAACCCTGGGGCGGCGACTGTTGCGGTGACCGCTGATCAAAGAATAAGCAACACAGGGCACTGCAATGCTAACAAAGGCCGTCAAATTCAGCCTTTTAATTTTCAGCTTTTGAACTTCTCATAACTCTCGAACTTCTCATAACTCTCGAAGCATGCCGGCCACGTGGTCACGTGGTGCACATGTTTTCGGCGGCGTTCTGGTGGGGTCCGGCCTCCGAACACGATGCAGGGCCAGTGCGAAGGGAATCGTCGTTAGCCCTCCGATTTTATCTGCTCTCTATATATTCGACAGCTTTCGAACCGATCACGCGCATCAAGCCTCTCTTTCCCCTCTCCCTTTGGACTCTTTCACGATCACAATTGAACCAATGGAAGAAGAAAAGGGTGTGCCGATGCCAACACTTGCGACGGAACGCACTTTCACCTCTCTCCCACCAGATCAACAGGATGAGGAGGAGGAGTTTTGGGCTGGTGATGAACGTTTGGTACGAACCAACCATCGTTCATACGCTGCCTGCGTTCTGACGTCGGGTACCCCTGCAGGGCTGTCGCAACGTTCCATACAAAGAGTTCGTCGTAAATCTCGCCTTTCCGTGCGCAATCGGAACAGCCATCGCGGCAGGCGCTGCCTTCAGCATCCTCGCTGCCGGCGGTATCTTCGGTGACGGCTCGCAGGAAGCCTTCGACGAGCTCCGACACATAACTACTCTACTGGCATGGTCGGCGGGATGTTACGCAAATGCGACAGCCATCGTTGTATGCCTCCTGTTCCTATACTCCTCCCCCTCATTCTGCAAGGTCATATCGCAAAAAATTAACTACACCTGGAAACTCCGGAGGAAGAACGAGGACTGGAATCTGCTCCGGCTCATCATCGCATACGGCGCGGTGGGAGCCGGTTTCTTGTCCTTGCTCTTGCAAGTAGCGGGAACGATCCTTATGGTCGAGGCGTTAAGACCATTCGCCCCGGTGCTCCTCGCCGAGGTACCAATCTCTCTGGTCTGCGTAGTGGGCGTGGGTGCCTACATCGGTGTCATACTGTTGGAGCGAGATGGTGCACGGGAGAGGATGAAGAAGGTGGTTCGTGCAGCCTCTTTGCCCTTACCGAAACTGCGGAGAAAATCGAGGCAGGTAAGTGAATTACCTACCTAGTAAGGTACCCTCGAGCCTTGTTATCCGATCCAGTATCTGTATGTACATCCCATTCCAACTTGATCACAGAGTGACGCCCCCAAAATCAGAGAACGCGAGGGATGCAGTGGGATTGACGTAAACGAATTGATCGGAACAAGTATCTCGCCGTATCAGGACCGGAACGGTTTGAGCGTGCCCGCCGAACGAGAACCCTTAGGTCCTCCTCGCATCGTTGACCCACCGCCGACTGTTGCGGTGACCGCTGATTGAAGAATAAGCAACACAGGACACTGCAGTGCTAACAAAGGCCGTCATATTCAGCTTCCGAATTGAATCTCTCATTACTCTCGAAGCATGCCGACCACGTGGTCACGTGGTACACATGTTATTGCTAGTTTTCGGCGGCGTTCTGGTGGGGTCCGGCCTCCGAACACGATGCAGGGCGATTGCGAAGGCAATCGTCGTTAGCGCGCTTGAACCCTCCGATTTCACAATCTGCTATATATTCGACAGCTTTTCGAGCCGACCACGCGCAGCAAGCCTCTCTTTCCTCCCTCTCCTTGGACCCTTTCACTATTAACGGTTGAACCAATGGACGAAGAAAAGGGTGTGCAAATGCCAACCCTTGCGACGGAACGCACTGTCACGTCTTTCCCAATAGACCAACAGGATGAGTTGGAGCTTTGGGGTGGCGATGAACGTCTGGTACGAACCAACTATCGTTCATACGTTGCCCGCGTCCTAACGTTGGGCACCCACTATAGGGCTACCGCAACGTTCCATACAAAGAGTTCGTCGCAACTCTCGGCTTTCCGTGCACGATTGGAACAGCCATCGCGGCATCCGCTGCCTTCAGTATCCTCGCTGCTGGCTCAATCTTTGGTGACACCTCGGACGAAGCCTTCGATCAGCTCCGACACATGGCCACACTACTGGCATGGTCGGCGGGATGTTACGCTATTGCAACAGCCATCGTCGTGTGTCTTCAGTTCCTCTTCTCCTCCCCCTCGTTCTGCAAGGTTATAACGCAAAAGATCAACTACACCTGGGAACTCCGGAGGAAGAACGAGGCCTGGAATCCGCTCCGGTGCATCATCACCTACGGCACGGTGGGAGCTGGTTTCCTCTCCTTGCTCCTGCAACTCGCGGGAACGATGCTTATGGTCGAGGCGCTAAGACCATTCGCCCCGGTGCTCCTCGCCGAGATACCAATCGCTTTGGTCTCCATAATTGGCGCGTGGACCTTCATAATTTGTATACTGTTGGAGCGACAGGCTCTACGGGAGAAGATGAAGAAGGTGGCTCGTGCAGCCTCTTTGCCCTTACCGAAACTGCGTCGGAGGCAGGTAAGTGAAATACCTCACTAGTAAGGAACCCTCGAACTTTGTTATCCGGCCCAGTATCTGTACGTGTAATATATGCCCTTGTTCTTCACTCGAAAAAAAAAAGCAGAATCCATGCCGTGAATTTCTTTGAACGAATCTGGGGAGTGCACCGCTCGGCGCGATCTGGGCGCTGTCTAAATCGGAAGAGACTTCTGGAGCAGCATTCCCGGGTTTGCCCCCGCTCCTTGCTTCCAGCACGAGAGCGAGGGCACCAGAGCCCGAAGCCGCCAGGCGGTTCTTTCTCCATCCCTTCGGCTCTCTTCTTCTGCTCCTCGGCCGCGCTGGCCTTCCTGTGCTTTTCGTAATCCGCAAAGGACTTCTTCTTGCCGGTTTCGGGGAAATGGCTGCTGCGGGCGAAGGCGCAGGAGATGCTAGACAGCCTAGAGCAGAAACTGGTCGTTGAATGGGACGTCCTGCTGCAAAGAGTCGACGTGCGAAAAGACGAGGTGTGCCGCCAGTGCCTTTTCCTCGGTGTCTCCTCCCAAAGTACCACCAACATTCTTCGCATACCCACTTGTGCGGACATCCTTCAACATGCCTCTCCTTCAAACCGTTCGTCTTTCTTGGCGCAGACGACGCCTCAAGTTCGAAGACTAGCCACTACGTTAGAGGCTACAGCATCTCGTTGCCCTTCCAAGCTTGATTGAGGAGCAGTCTTAAAATTCCAAAGGTCCGACCGTCCTTTCATTCGCTCTCCGTCGCAATCCTCAACAATCCTCTCTCGCAGACTTGACGAGAAAGTTTCTCAAGGCAGCACGCCGTTCCAGTCGCAGCACCGGGGTGCATGTGTGTTGTATATACCTTTCATCCCTTCCGGTGACATATGTTCAGCTCCCTTCCCTTTCGCCGTAGCTCGACTCCTGGCCACCCGTCAACGTAGTCCGTGAAGCCGGTTCCATGAGAATTCAAGTACCTGAAGCGGTTGATTGCGATTTGGACCGCGGCGATCATGATCATCAAGAAGCTCACCTCTCGTTCAACCTCGGACAGCACGGTGCAGACTTGGCTTATTCGAGCACGCACTCATCCCTGAAGGTAATGATCCTCCCTTCATTCCGGTCGCTGCAGCCTGAACCTCTGGTTCTGTTCCCAGAGCTTGTCGCGGCTCCAGGAGAATCCTCAAACGAATATCACAGCAATGGTCTCTCGCAGAAGCACCCGTGATCACTGCCGGGAGTGGGAAGCACAAGAGAAGTTACTTTGGCGGGATAATGGGAAAACTGTTTTCCTGGCCCTCGCAAATCTCGACTCAAGGCCGTTTGGACAACCCCGTTCTCCCTGACGAGACCTAGTGCTACTGCAGACGTCGCGGCGATGAAGACCATTGACGAAAAGAGCGGCGACTGGTGAATCCCAGGCGGCTCGAAGATATGGAAGGTCAGCTTTTACTTCCATTTTTGGGCGTTGGGTTGATATACATCCGCTCGCCAGGATCACCAACCGCGGTCACGCAAACCGCTTTATCGAACTGGCCAACATCGACTTCAACTCCAAACCTTGTAAATAAATGACCAACTCTGTCGTAGTCATAAGCACTCCCGAAAGCATTGTCGGAAATCCTACCACCTGCCCCACCGCTGACGCTCGCTCGAGTCCACTTCATCTCGTTATCTCTCGGCTCCCCAAGTCTAACGCAAACGACAAAGCATGCATAACGTGCAGATCCTCAATCACTCTTTCAGCCTTCTAGCCAGGTCACCAAGTCCTGGAATAGTGGAGCGCCCGATGCATTTTGGAAGGTTAAGGCCAGTATGTACTGGGACATTTGCTGCTAGCCTCTCGGCTGCTCGGCGACATTCTACATCTTTGCCAGGGAGGGCGATGTCTCAAGATTCTTTATCCTAGTCAATGGTTCTGTCGTGGCTTCAAATCGACACTGGTGAGACGTAACGAGGAACGAAAGTCGCCAGGTATTGAGTTGTGGGGTCTTGGAACCAGATATACGTCCTGGATGGACGAACTACTTTACAGTGTCCATTTAATGGAGTTTGAGTGAGAATCGAGATATCTAGCAAAGTTGGAGTCGGCTCGGTAGTTAATCGGGGAGAGCCGAGGCTGAACATTAACAGACGTCCAGTTCTGGGTTGCAGCCTCATGCCTCATGCTTTCCTAGAGTGACTGCTTTGGCGTTGTCGAGGTCGAGGTGTACGATTAAAGCGGAGGAACAGGCGGTGAGCGAGCAGCACGTTTCTTTCGAGATAGTGGTAACAGCTTTAATCCGTGTTCGTCGTATAGGTGAAGGGCGTGCAACGCTGACCCAGCCGCGTAGAAATTATATGTACTGGAAATTTACGAGCATGAACATAAGTCGGATAAATATAACCGAGTCTCGTCGACCGAATGGTCTTGGGTCTGCGTGTGGGAGCCCGTGAGGAGGGTCGTTAGGCATTTGTTTGGGTCACTGTAGTCCACTCCCAAAAGCCAGTCAGGGCTCCAGGGCGAAGTTTCAACCCGATCGCAGGGCCTGACGTCCCCCAAAAATCAGAGAACGACAGGAGTCTTGAACCAGGCCCGGAAGGGTTTTGAGTGTGCCCGCCGAACGAGAACTCTGGGACCTCCTCGCATCGTTTGACCGCTCGGCGAATGCTGCGATGACCGCCACACTAGGCGCTGTAATGCTAATAAATCGTCATCTTCAATATTCCACTGCCCGTCCCTGAACTTCCCATGAATCGGCGTGCGGACCACCTGGTCACGTGGTTGCTTTTGAACCCATGAGGCGGGTTGGCGAGCAACCTAATCAAGTAGGAAATTTGGACCTCTGATTTCTGGCGTCCTCTAATTTCCATGTATCGCTTTGTTGAGCATATTGGTGGTATTCGACTAACGCTTTCCTCGCAATTCAATGTCAGACGATGATTGGCGGAAACCCCCAGATACTCCCTCCTAGCAGGAAGTGTTTTGATCGGGTGTGAAGGAGGCTGCTGGTAGCGTTGTCTTTTCGTACGTCTTGGAGAATCACTTCCGAAAGGAGATAACCGCTCTCCTCCAGTGCAAGCCAACCCCCCGCTCAAACCACTGAAGCCTTGCCGAACCTCGACTCAGGCGTGTCTTCACTCCACATGGTGCTGCAATCCCCCGTGTATATCTTACTGCCCCTCACGGTGTCATTGACAGAGACTATCTTCTCTGATTGCCCACACTCTGTCCAACTTCGGTCCTTTTTACGGGGACGTGATCGCTCATAATGTCTTCGATGAGACCTCATCAGGCTGCCTCGAGCGGTCTTTTCCCCTCCCACCGTCGATTCCAACCGCAAGTTAGGATAAGGCCAGGCCGCAAACCCAAGGACAACGACGAAATCGAGATTCCATCTATCTCTGGAAATACTACGGACTATTGGAATCATTTCAATCAAGTGAACGGGAGTCGGAGTAATCAGTTAGTTTATGAATATGAACCAGAGCCTTGATCCACTCTTGGTCTTCGTAGGTATTGCCTCTTTCTGTGATGATTTCGGGAAGCTAATACTTCTTGCTGTTCCTGTGGTTCAATTATTGCGCTGCCTAGGCTGGTTTACTCGCTGCTTTGAACTCAGGGTTCTTGGCCTTCGTCGTTCCGTCGCTCAACCCTGATCCGATGGCACAGACGAATCACCTCATTCGATTTATCGTCACAGGCCAGACGGTCCCAAACGCGCTGACTGACGAGCAGCTGCATCCTTAGGAAGTGCCCTAAATAAACGTACCTTCACAAAGGATCTGGTAACTGGAGCGGTGCGGTTGCTATGGATCTGGCCGCACAAGCTGCAAAGGGGTGGTCGATCTACGTTCGTGCAATGCAATTCAAAGAACTCGAGGAGGGCATTTTGCTGGGCAAGCGTTCCGGTTTGAGCAGGGCCTGTCTAATTTTGGCTATATGAACACGAAGACAAGGGAAGGAGGACGTTCTAAACATGATGAGATTGGGAGTCCCAAGTCGAATTCGTCGGGGGCAGTTGCATGTCTCGACAAGTTACAGCACCCCACGGGGTCAAGAGACACGTCAAGATGGCGGAGAGTGGCAAGGGATGTATCGAGAAGGCGTTCAATCCCATTGAAGTGGGACCCAGAGGACGAAAACAGGCCAGTCGAGATAGTAATACTTCGCGAAAGGAGGCTTGGGACTCGAAACAATTTGTCCGTCTTCGAACCGGCATTCCACCCGAGGAAGAATAGGTAGACATATAGTATTAATAGAGAGCCTGTTCGTATGGATCCACTGCACTACGACACTCTTAGGCACCGAGGCGAAGAGTCAAGGCGCTGGATCCGCCAGCTTCGGAAGTCGAAACGCTGGGCTCCAGCACCGTTCGTTTTCCACAAAATAGTAGTACCTCGAGCTATTCTTACAATCGAACACAGAGTCATGAGCTTGCAAATACTAGACAGGGCATAGTGGCCCCAGAGAATGTATGACCAATGAAAGGAGCAAAGCTCGAGTCCACCAAGCTCTACCTAGCAAAGAACCAATCATCAGTGAGAATCCCCTAGCAACGAGCCGTCGTAAACGAAGCAGGCCTCTGTCGATAATATAGAGTGAATACTAAATGCCATACTCCCGACGGCGAGTCAACGATTACGGCTCTGGTCTGGTGGCCATTATGTTTCTCCCACGCGCAGAAACGGCTGGGCGCAAAGGATATCAAACGCGATCCGCCTCATTTCAGCCGAGAAAACTACGTATGTTTCCGAAGTCAAACACGCCCTGGACACGGGGGGTCATGACTTTCCACACATTCCCTACGTGTCTGGATTCCGGACATTCTTTCTGCAACGAGGATGGGGCTTTGTTGATCCTTAAAATATATCAGCGAGCTTGATCATGTGTAAACCGCAAGGATGCTACACCCACCCCACATTGATCACTGCCTACAAGCCACTCCAGCACAAGCCACTGCAGCTTTGCGTCAAAGCCACAAGCGAACTAGGTAATTTGGTCACACAATCATGTCCCGCAATCTCTCGTATATAGCCTTTTGTTCCAAGGCGCTTCACCTTTCGAGTCGAAACCTTGACGCTATTCCCCCGTCTAAACTTTTTGACCGGGAACATCCTTACCACCAATTACCTCCTATCCACGCTTGACACGTTCCGGTGGACATACATTCTCGATGAGTCATCCCTCCTCAAGCCTTTTTCATCCCTCCCGGCGTCAATTTCAAAGGAACATTAGGCAACCGTCGGGCCCCAAATCTCTGGAAAAGGAGGAGATAGAGATCCCATCCAAGTTCGGAAATGCTGCAGACCATTGGAAGTATTATGATCAAGTGGCTGGGGCTCAGAACCACCAGTTAGTTTATGATATGAACCAGAGTCTCGATCCCCTCCTAGTTTTCGTAGGTCTGGGTTCTTCCTGTGGCCCTTCCGAGAAGCTAAAAACTTCCTTTTACTATACTTCTACCCGCGTGGCGTTGCCTAGGCTGGTTTACTTGCTGCCTTGAACTCAGGATTTTTGACCTTCGTCATTCCTTTGCTCAACCCCGACCCGATGGCGCAGACCAACCATCTCCTTCAATTTATCGTCAAGGGCGTGACAGACCCAAACACGCTGACAGATGAGCAGCTGAAAGCTCCGGAGTTCACTCCATCTGAAGACGTCGTTCGCGTCGCTCGACTCTTCAGCATCAGCCTTACGCTCACCCTTCTCGCTTCGTTCGGTGCAATGATCGGAAAACAATGGATGGTTTACTACAGCCACGGGTCACAGGGAGGGCCCTCTGAAGGAGAGTCCCGACAACTCCAACGTAAACTCGCCGGAGCAGATCGATCAGGGCTTAGGCACTTCGCCGAACTAATCTTGCCCAGTGTCCTCCAAGCCGCGCTATTTATCTTCACCGTCGGCACCGTGGACTACCTCAGGATACTTAACAAAGATCTAGTATGGGTCAACGGGATGCTGTCGTGTATTGGAGTCGCTGCGTTCGGCATTACGGTCATCCACGCCGTCTGGGACCCCCACTCCCCCTTCCAAACACCGATCTCCCAGTTCTTATGGTTCATGATCTCCCTGCCTTTCGACATGATTCCCGGCATCATCCTCGTCCTCGTAAAGCGGTTCCCCAAGAAACTCATCAAAAAGGCCACCGGTGGCCTCTTCAAATCCTTCGTTGATGGTTGGCGTACTCCTTACAAGGTGGCCAAAACGGAGACGGAGATCATAACCAATACTGTCGACCAAAGCTACTTCCGGACTCTAAGCCACCGCCTTAAATTCGACCCGTTCAGCGCGGCTGTCTCCTCGATTCGGAGACAAGAAGACCCGACCGACGTTATGGATGCCAGGTACACCTGTCACATGTTGAGGCGGATGGGGCAACTGGAGATCTTGCGTGCCGTTGCCCAAAGCGTTCCGACTTTGTTCGATAAGAAGGCTATGACCATCCTACTAAAGGATAAGGCCGTAATCCGCCTCCACCGGCTCTTCAGGGCTTCCATCGCTCAGGCGGAGGATTATCCTGATGCCTTGGTCCAGGACAGTGACGACAAGAGCAACCCAGCTGTCAACGCGGTGATTTACGGAAGAGCCATCATTCACCTATTCATCGCTTTGGGTCCGCATGATGACTGGTTCTGGGATGATTACGAGACCGCTCTGCATCACGGCTGGCTGGAGCCATGGTCTCTGGAAGGCGTGGACGTTGTGCCGGATAATGTCATGATGGAGCTCGAACACCAACGTCGTATAATCCAGGCATGCCTCAGCATTGGCCCCGACAGAGACCCACCTTCCATCGAAGTGGAGGAGTCCGCCTTACCCCTGTACATTGCCGCCAATATCAAGGCCCTCTTACATCGTCGCATGTACCACCACCTCAGCCATTATCCTCCCAAGTTCCGACCTACCGTTGAACACTGGATGGGAGAAGCCGACCTCGAGCGCGTGGCGTTCTGTTCTGTTTTCCCGGAGGATTATCCAAAGACGATCGGTCTCGTCGCTTGGGCATTGGCCACCGTGCGGGGACGCGTGTACGAGCATGGTCTCCCCGTCTTGAAAAAATACAAAATGTTCTGGAGCGACATGGAGGAGCTATGGGATGCGTATTCGAGGTCAGTCTTGCGGAACCTCTCTTGCATGGCGTATCTGACTGAAATTCTTTGACCAGTGTATCGAACATCCTCAATAACGTCGCGAAGGCTCTTGAGGCATACCCTCCATCTGCTCTAAGTTCTCCCGATGAAAATCACTTGTCACCCACCGAGATCAAGAAGACGTACAATGCAATGCTCGAAGCGGTAATTCAATACATCAAACAGAACGCAGCCAAAGAAGACGTCCTTGCCTCCGCTCCACGCCTCATTGACGCCATTGGCGGTTTGAAGACGAAGATGGCGATGGCTCAGTATCTAGCTAAAGAGGACGAGGACATCAAAGCCACCCTTCAACCAATCATTGACGCAATTGTGGTCCGTCGTGGACGACGTCTTCGACAGCATGTTAGAAGCATGTCAGAATCAGTTGTCGAGAACAGAAATTCTCCCCTTCTTGAGAAAGAATGGTTCATAGGGAATACTCCTGCCGCATTAGAGGACTACGCGGAATGGATCACGACGCATCGCTCTTCAAGTCCAGATCCCACTTCGGAACCACGGGATCTCTTCTTGAGTCGATGGAATCAGGAACGCGGACCCAGGGAGCAGAGGGTTGACTTGGAACTGTCCGAGGACGACGGCGACGAAGAGAACCCGCGCAGGTAATTCGTGGATACCGAAGGAATACCTCATGGAACCTCATTCTCCACTCGCTATTTCCCTCGACAAGCTCACCGGCTCCGGCTGTCCCAGACAGATATATTAAGAAGGTTTGAAATCACCAGCTAATCATTAGGAAGAGGAAGAAGGGCAGAAACGTAGCTGGGAGAGACTTGGATCCATGCATGGAGCTGCATAATTAATTACGGACACTGTTCTTAACTATATATGTATCGGAGCAACCGAGCTTCGCTCCGACTCAGATTCCCTCGACCCTTTTGATACACCAAAGTTTTAACTTCTGAATCGTCCGTTTAGAGCGTGTTTCATCAAAAACTGGTCTGGTGCGTTTCTCGTGGAGCGGGTGCCCAAGTCCTTGCGGTCACCGTCGACCTTGCCACAGAACGTCACGGAAGATCACAGAATACTCCCGGAACGATTTCACCCCATCAACCAACAAGGAACGACGGAGCTTGAGGGTGTTGCATACTTGCAGGGGTTTGAAGTCGGAGAGTTCCATGATTTGAGGAATACATAGAGTAGCTACAAGGGAGTTCCTGCGCTTCGCTCCGGTGTCCACTGGAGCCTCCGAGAGAGATGAGACATGCACAATAACTATATAAGGATCTCCGGATACATTACATTTAATACCTTACTCTGCCCCATCAGAAGAAGTCCAAGCCCATGTCCTCTAAGCTTAATGCGAGACAACGCCGTGTATAGCTGCCCATGAGAAAAGACAGGTGAATGAAGTGGCGAGGGAAGGGGATGAAGGGGCTTGTGGAAGGGGCTTAAATAGACATGAAAAAGGTCAAAGCGGAGAAGTAGGTGTCGGAGGCAGAGGGATGAGAGAGATGTAAGGAGTTGTAACGATACTGAGTGAAGAGGTCGATCATGGTCAAAGCGATGGAAAACGCTCAGGGGGAGTGAGAAGCGCGTGATCAAATGCACACAGAGAGACCGCAAAGGAAAGAGTCAAAGCGTTAGCGCAGCACAACAATATCACTCAAGAAAAATATACATAATGTCGGCGGACGAAAAGGGCAGAGAGCAGAAAGAGGCAGGAAAGGGAAGGGAGGATGTCGGAGCGAAGCGGTGCCTGCAGGCACAGAGGTAAGTAACGTAAGCAAATATATGGGAGGGGACAAAGTCGACGATTTCTTTTACCATATGGTGTGATCTTTATTCCATTCGATCGTTTTTTCTTTGAAGTCCTTCTAGGTGTGCTTCGTCACGGCGCGGGGACCTTCATAATTGTATACTGTTGGAGCGACAAAGTATACGGGAAAAGATGAAGAAGGTGGCTCGCGCAGCTAGCTTCTTTGCCCTTACCGAAGCTGCGGAGGAGGCAGATAAGTGAAATACCTCACTAGTAAGGAACCGGCCTCGAGCTTTGTCATCCGACCTAGTATCTGTACGTGTAATATATATGCCCTTGTTCTTCACTCGAAAAAAAAGCAGAATCCATGCCATGAATTTCTTTGGGTACTAACCATAGCCATAGGTTTGAAAAAGAGCGGAG
>WSUB01000210.1:0-63737 GCA_019633425.1 Tulasnella sp. 424
CTCCGCTTTGTCTTCCAAAGTCAACGGGAGCTGTGTTTGCTCGGCCTCGCTCCCGCTTGTACGAGGTTTCGAGACGTGCATTCGGAGGGTGTACACAATGCATTCGGATGGGCAAGCCCCAACTGTTCCGCTCTTCCGTTTCACCGAACCTGATGCAAAGCGAATTGGTCATCACGCAAACACCCCCCCCCCCATTCCCTGGTGCAAGACTAATTAATTGGAAGGCATACAAATGGACTGCGACAAGAGGGGGAGGGACCCTCGACCGGAGGATGCCGGGCAGGTACCGCTGTGACGGACCCGCCACCCGAAACGTCCCCACTCCAGATGACAAAGGGAAGACCCTCTCACTGAGATGCGATAGGAATGGGTGGGCACTAAAGCTGTTGGGAGGGATGCTATATTTAGGGTGCACGCACAGAAGCAGTTCGCTGCTGTGGAGAGCCAGCCGTCGGGGCGTCCAGGTGCGATTTGCTCGCGGTTCAAAGGTGGGGCCAAACATCGCAGCGGGGGTTTTCAACGTTCTCCAACTCGTCCGGGCAGGCCGTCCCGTCACCTCTGTCATTCTGCGTGACTGGTTGGAATGGGTCGCGTGGTGGATGTAGCCAACTTGGCTGAATGTCACGGGCATGCAGAATGAGGCGGCACGTACATGTGAGGGCCGTTCACAGGTGCGTACGGTTTAGCACTTTTGCCGATGCAGTTTCGAGTCCGATGGCGTGTTTAACACCACGTCTTGCCAGTGTTATTTTGCATGGTTGGGAGCCTCCTCCCAAAGTCAGGATATAGCGCAGTCACCTCTCCGGCTGTTTATATTCTTTGTATCCGGCACGGGCTCGCCAAATGTCGCCAGCACACGGACGTGTCCCTCAAGCTCTGAGGCCGTCACCGACTCGTGCCTCCGAGACGAGCTGCGGGCATTTGAAATCTCTACTGCAACTTCGACACATATGGAATACCCAAGAAAGTCGCAGCTCGAAAAAGAAGAGCCGCTAGAAATGCCCGCAAAGGAACCTGGGATCTCGAAGTAATAATCGTGGAATGGGCCGTGCCACGAAGCGCGTTCACCTCCGGACTATTACGATACACCTTCTGGGACACGTCGCTTTGGGTCCACAAATTTCTATTCGACTTCGAGTGGTGAGCCACTCGGCAACAAACTCCCTTGGCTACGTCGCACTGACGCTTTCGGACTCGGCCCAGCCAAGAAGAATTCGAACCTCGGACTGTAAAGGCTTTCTATCGACGTACCAATTAGCGTCACCACGTCAACTAAGCCACACGACGGCATCGGAGGCAAGAACCAACCCTACGAATTACCCAAGACGTCGGAAACCTGGGGTGGGGGCGAGGTTGGAAAGACGATGCGGGTTATCGACCGCGTTGAACGCGTGCATTTGGCCCCCTACCCGACCCGATCTTCGCTACTAAATCGCGGGATACGGCGGAATTTGGCTCGGGAGAACCCGAACGAACCAGCGCTTCGGGTGAGTTGTCACATTTTTCGAGTTTAAGAGGACGATGGTGGGAGGAAATTGCGTGAACATCACGACGGAGAGGTTGATACGGGTCACAGCGTTTTCCTCGCCATGTCGCTGATTCGATCAGAAGAGTGGCAAGAGAGTCTGTGTAGTTCGACGTGCGAAGGGTGGAGGTCATCGTGCGCTGTTCGATACTCGTAGTCGTTTTCAACTTGCTACTTGATGTCAAGCAACGCGTGTTTGATGTCTAGTCGTGCGATGTCTCGAGTTAGGATGGGGGTGTTACAAAGGACGTTTTCTCGGAATATTATAAACAAAGCACAACTTGGCTCGGCTGTCGCAGGTGGCACGACTCTCCACTGTGTAAGGCACAAGGCGAGCACCGGGACCAAGCTTGGCGAGACAAAAAAAATTCATTGACGCAGTATTTCTACGCAATACTGTATAGATCTGGTTCGTAAGAGACGGAACATGGCCTGCGGAAGCCCAAGAGAAGCTGAACACAAGCTTAAGAGGAACTGATTTTCTGGATAGCGTACTAATGGAATATGGCAAGAGGGGAATTCAGGAGCCAGACCCTAGGGCCTCGACCGAAGGACGCCAAAGTGACAGACATGTTACATGAACACCCCCAACTCGTATGGCGAAGGGAAGACACTCTGATTGAGATGCGATAGGATAGGGCGGGCAACATGAAAGCTGTTGGGATGCTATATACGCAGAAGCAGTTTGCTGTGGAGAGCCAGGCGTTGGGTAGTCCAGGTGCTGTTTGTCCGCGGTCCAAAGGCAAGATGACGTCACACCCGTTGCTTCCTTGTCCTTCCTCTGCAGTTCCACCAATCCCATTATATGATCTTCCCTTCCTCATACCAGTTATATATCCTCTTTTGGTCCTCAAGAAAGGTCTCCCACCTCCAATCCCTGGGTTACAAGACCGTCTCCGTCTCCCTTCTGAACGTCAGAGCTTCCCCTCCCTTGAATGACTTCCAGCCCGATGCAGCAGCCGTCCGAGCCGCCATTGTCTCCTTCGTCAATGCAGGATCCGAAGTGGTTCTGTTCGCGCATAGCTATGGCGGGTTTCCATCCAGTGAGGTAATCATAGGATTGACAAAGTCGGACATTCAGAGCCAAGGCAAGCCCGTAGGAGTCGTTCACTTCGTGCCCTGAGCTGCTTTCCTTATCATTGCAGGAGTACGCTCCATAAACCCGGAACAAGGCCCATCTCTTCAGTACGAGGTTCTTGAGGACGGAATGGAGATTACGACCTTCTTCCCGATAACGACTTTCTATAGCGACCTACCCCGTGATGCTGCGGAACGGCATGCACCAGGCTTGAAGAGGCCTACAAAGTTTTCGCGAGCAAGCAGACCTATGCTGCTTGGCGACACGTTCCTACGAGGTATCTCTGTACCGAGAAGGACTTGGTGTTTCCGATTCGGTATCAGAAGATGATGGTGGAAGGAAGCGGTGTGAACATCGCGACGGAGATTTTCGTTTCGGGCCACAGCGTCTTCCTCGCCATACCAGAAAGGTCTCAGATTCGATCAGAAGAGCGGCAGGAGAGTCGGTATAGTCTGAGACGTAAACCACATCAGGGGCAGAACGCCGAAAAACCCTCGACGTCGTCAGGTTGTTTGATAACTGTTGGTGTAGTTTTCAAGGACTTGTTAGTTGATGTCAAATAATACGCGCATTTTCCTTTTCTTGTTTTTTTCGGTTGTGTGATGCAAGCCGCTCTCGAAATTAGGGGTGTGGCGATTTTTCACAATAAGTTTTGGTATGTAATATTGTGAACAAAGCGCAACCTGGGCCGAGTATGGAAGACAACCGTGACACGACTCTCCGTGGGTTTAACAAAAATTAATCCTCGAGACCAAACTTGACGAGACACCAGATATCCATTAGCGCAGTATTTTGACGCGACGCTATATCTGGTTTATGAGAAACTGAACGCAACTTGCAGCAACCGGAAAGAGGCTTACCCGGTTCCGGGCAACTGCTTCGTGGATCCTTTGTCGACGTCTCCTCGATCACAGGAAAAGGTGGCAGGAAAATTTCCCGCCACGCGGGTTCTGTCCGTCTGCTGCGTTTCCTCCCGGCTCGTCTTCTCCGTCAACCACTTGGACTGACAAAGGGTCCGCTGGGTTTTCCTGCGAGCAGAAGAAGGCGAAATCAGTCCCAGCCGCAACTCTCGAGGGTGACACCCACCATCATTGGATCGGCGGTCCTCTGGACAGCGAGAACGACAGATTCCAGTCGAGCGATGCAAGCGACTAGTTCGTCGTAAACAGAGTTGTACTTGGATGGGTCCGCATCATGGTAAGTGTAATCTTCCACCCCTTTTGTATACTCGTCTGGGGTTAGGAGTTTATCACGAATGCGGAGAAAGTTCAAGAATGCGGAAACATCGACCGTGCTGGGCTTCCTCGTCGAGGTCTGCTCAGCAGAACTCAAACAAACTTTCAGCCCACTGGAGAAGGCGATGATAAGCTCTCTGCAGCCGAAGGTGAAGGTGGTTAGTATGAAAAGAGCCTGAAGATTTCGGGAAGCGGCAAGCACTGACCTGTAGCCACTGCAGAAACGCGCATGCGCAAAGGTGGAAACAATAACGTTGATGCAACGCGCTATAAGATCCTTTTCTGTGTGTTTGGAGAGTTGGTTCCAAGTCTCCTGATGAACAATGTTTTGAAAAAGATCCATCGCATGTTTCGCGATTAATTTGGGTGGTTCCAAGCGATCCGGGTCTGGCTCTAGCGAGGCACAGGCTCGTTCCAGCAACATGACGCACACGCCATCGGATGGCCGGGGACGGCGAGTCAACGCTTGGGAATACCTCGAGGGCGTCATCAACCGCCCTTTCCGCATCGCTACTGAAGGGGTTTTGAGTCTCGAGCAGCAAAAACGAATCAGGTTCTGCTCACCGCGTACGATAGATGGGTGCTATTTTACACACGGCATGCCAAATTGTCTCCCCTGCATTGCCGCCCCCGAGAACCCGATCGCTTTCTCGGGCTATGTAAGTATCCACAGCTAAGGCTAGTAGACCTATGACCAAGGTGGCCTCCTCTTCTGTGAAATGCGCCAGGGAAGTGGAGAATTGTTCGAACCAGTTGTCCATTTTAACTTGCGACGATGGGTCATTAAGTAGTATGTAGAGCAGCGACGAAATCATGCGTTGGGTGCAGTGTGGGCATGAGGACTCGACCCCAAAATTCGTTATCCAATATACCGCGACGTCAATTCTCCTAAGAACATGGGATAGTTCTTCAACACTGTTATAGTCACCAAATGGGTCAGAAGGAATCGATGAGCGTTCGCCAGGGGAAAAAATAAATGCAAGAGATGAAGACGACAGAATAAGACGGAGCAACGAATTAGAAAATGCTACCATTTCCATGGCACGTGGATCTGAATGTAGAATTTCACTGAGGATTGAATGATGGACTCGCCAAGGCTCACTAAGACGAGAATAAAATTCATCGTCAGAAAGAAGCCAGCTTGCCTCCTCCTCGGATGTTATTGCTTGGAGATTAACCGCAGCATAGATGAGCGCATTTCTATCTTCGGAGGTGCAGATAACACGTTTCGCTGCCATCGACTTCAGACGGTCAACAGGCTCTGCACCGCGAGGGACATTGATCGCAACCCATGATGCAATGCTTCCCGAATTGAACCGTGACATTGGCGCCCAGGGGTCCTCAGGCCACTCCGACTCGTGAACGGGAACCCGAGTAACCCTTCTGATGAAATTTACTGCTATCCGGAATGTAGTCCGCGTTCGGGATGTGCAAGTCCGGATCGCTGACCGGGTGGCAGTAATGATAAAATGTTGCCCTACTGCCGACGCGTTCCCATCTTCAAACGTGTCCCTATCTTCAAACATGTCCCTATCTTCAAACGTGTCCCCATCCTCCGATGACTGGTGACTGGGGCCCTGAGTGATGAACTGTCCTGCTCTCCACAATGGTTCCAGGGTTAGGGAGATGCAAAACCGGATCGCGCCCATGATAAAAGGTTTGCCTGTCTCGAACATCACCGACGCCCAGTGTAGGAGAGCCAATACTGGTCCCCTTATGGAACGTGGGGTCAATTGAAAAAGATGGGACAACGGGCTTTTGAACGGACACCAATGGTCGCAAGCAGCACAAACTGCCATCAAGACGATACACGCAAGAGCAAGTCCTATCGGTACTGCTACCGTGTAGCACATTGGCCCGCTAAACGTTCCGAGGTATAGAACGAACGAAATGCAAAATATGACCAGGCGCGATTGGAGTAGCGAGGGAAGGATGTCGTCCAAAATTGCCTCTAGACGCCACCGCTTGGCGCCCAGATATCGTCGAAGCTGCTCCCATCGCTGAGCTTCGGCACCGCCGCCGCTGCGCTTGCGGTAGTATACCAACCATTGTTGGCCGAGGACTGCTAGGAAGGCTGCTAAGAGAGCGAGGGTCAGACTTAGAGAGAAGAGGATGTTGATTGGGAGAATTCCAGAGGCGGGTGAGAAGGATGCCGAGGGGAGATCCTCAGCGGAATGTATACTGCCATTGCCCCCAGTGACGAACTGGAGAAGAAGTGCATTGGTGTCGTCAGCAGGGTCTGCGCTCAT
Source organism: Tulasnella sp. 424 (assembly GCA_019633425.1). Classification (NCBI taxonomy): domain Eukaryota; kingdom Fungi; phylum Basidiomycota; class Agaricomycetes; order Cantharellales; family Tulasnellaceae; genus Tulasnella; species Tulasnella sp. 424. The sequence continues at coordinate 6,088 of WSUB01000210.1, forward strand.
CTCCGGAAGCGTGAGCGCCAAGAATGCAAAGTTGACACCGGCAAATAGACCGGCCTAAGTGGAGAACGTTCACAGAGAGTTCATGACTTAGATGAGGGTTCCCACACGCACGAAGATGAGAATGCCATCGAGTTGAGCTTTGAGACTCTTGATTATATCTTCATCAATCTCGTCCGCTAGGGTGTCGTAGTACCTGTAGAACTATCCTCCATCTTCTCCAAATTTCTTGGGAATTTCTGGAATGACTTTGAGCTTTTCTTCGAATCGCGTATTCATGGGGAAGTGGTTCGAGTGGTTTTGGTGGGTGTACAGAGTACATTCTCACGAGGACGGGCAAGTCCGAACTATTCCGCGCTTCTGACCTGATGCAAAGCGAGTTGCTCATCACGCAAACGTCCCACCTAAACAGCCTCATTCCCTGATTCAGGAGGACCTAATCTATTAGATTCATAGAGCGTACTAAAGGAATGCGACAAGAGGCGGAGGGACCGACTAGGACCAGACCCTCGACCGAAGGACGCCAACACAGGACGCAAAAGGACGTTTTTCGACGCATAAAATCACAATAAAATCGACCTAAAAACCGTGGGTATTCTCTGACAGATTTTGCCGACGATAAATACCTTCGAAAAAATCTCATATTTATTTATTGATTTTATTTCCCTAAATATTTCCCGGATTATCTAAGATATTTCATGAAGGTTTTATCAGAGGTTTTACGGCCATAAATCACAGATTTTATGTAAGGTTTTACAAGGGGATAAAACCACCTCGGAAAATCACGGGATTTTCTGAGGGAAAAAAAATCGATAATAAAATCTCTAATAAAATCTCATAAGAAATCTGGGGTTTTCGGTACCCGTGATTGGTCACAGATCACAGATCACAGGTCACAGGTCACAGGGCAGATTGGCGGATTGGAGGATTGGCGGATTGACGGATTGGCAGATTGGCGGACTGCGGATTGGGGATTGGCGGATTGGCGGACTGCTGGATTGGCGGACTGGAATGCATATGTTTCCATTTTGGTCTTGCATGCTGCCTCACACTTTTCGTACGGCATCAGTATGAGCCAGGATCCGGCAGTCCGGCAGTCCGCCAATCCGCCAATCCGCCAATCCCCAATCCGCCAATCCGTCAATCCGCCAATCCTCCAATCCGCCAATCCTCCCTGTGACCTGTGACCTGTGATCTGTGACCAATCACAGGTACTGAAAACCCCAGATTTCTTATGAGATTTTATTAGAGATTTTATTAGAGATTTTTGTTAGAGATTTTATTATCGATTTTTTTTCCTCAGAAAATCCTGTGATTTTCCGAGGTGGTTTTATCCCCTTGTAAAACCTTACGTAAAATCTGTGATTTATGGCCGTAAAACCTCTAATAAAACCTTCATGAAATATCTTAGATAATCCGGGAAATATTTAGGGAAATAAAATCAATAAATAAATATGAGATTTTTTCGAAGGTATTTATCGTCGGCAAAATCTGTCAGAGAATACCCACGGTTTTTAGGTCGATTTTATTGTGATTTTATGCGTTGAAAAACGTCCTTTTGCGTCCTGTGCAAACTGGTACCGTTGTGACGGACCCGTCACATGAAACGTCTCCAACTCCGATGACGAAGGAGAGAGACTCTCACTGGGATGCGATAGGATTGGGTAGACACTAAAGCTGTTGGGACGGATGCTATATGTAGGATGCATACGCAGGAGCAGTTTGCTGTGGCCAGCGGCCGTCGGGTATTCCTGACTCCTGGGGTGCGATTTGCCCGCGGTTCAAAGGTGAGGCATTTCAGCAAATCGTAGCTATCGCGTTAAGCTTAAAGAGTGCTGAGACTTTCGAGACCAATCGGCGGCTTCTGGAGGGGTACAGGCAGTTGGTAGGTGACGAAGAAGTCCTCTCCAAATCTGACACCAGGGAAGGGGGCTTCGGATTCAGAAATCGCAGCGAGTGAGATGGATGTCGATGAAGATGACGGAGACGGAATGAACACAAGTATCAAGGGGATCCTATTACACTATGAGTAACGGAGAAGGTGGTCGTTAGTCCTTGGTCACCGCTTGACAACTTGGACGTGCTAGTTTACCCGCCCTCACAGACAAATATGAAGATAAAAGGTCTGCGCTAGGTGATACGTATGAGAAGAGCTCCGCCAGCCTGATCGAGTAACCGTAAGCTATGTCAGGGCTGCTCAGGGGCTACCGGCAGCGCCGGCAGAACCGCAAGAGTCAACTGTTTCCCACAGATCTGCAGGGCGCGAAGTGACGAAGTCGTTCGCTTTGTCGACCGTTCCCGTCTCCTCTCCATTTCCTCTTCATTCCTCAATACTCTGTGTCTGGGATTCGAAGGATGTCTGTGCATTTCGATTCTAGAGCCTGGTTGGGATGGTGAACTGCGCCTCAATAAGTAAAGCGCTCCGGGTTCGCCCGCGGCGTTCTACAATCAGGGTCCAGAACCTCCACCTTGCCTTAGCCAAGCCATTATACAGAGAACTGAAGCACAGCATACAGGGAAATGCGACGCGCGTCCCCGCTAACCCAATGCTATGCAGTGGAGGTTGGTTATAATTAAACAATACCCACGTGCAAGCAAACTGCATCGGTCAACTACGGCGTGACCGAGGTTCGGTCTGGTCACGGCCGCTCACGATCGAAAAGGTTCGGTCTGGTCACAGCCGCTCACGATCGAGACAGTATAAAACCTAGCGTCAAGATTCAGAACATGGATCTCATCAACAAGCCACCACTTCTCAGAACCCAATTACTCCCCCTTTCATCTCAAGAACTGTCAGACTATCGTAGGTCCAAGGAATACTCCTCCGCACCCGGACGCTGAACGATCTTGCCATCCATCCAGAAATGTCCCAGACCAAGCCAACTATCATTTTCGTTCCCGGAGGGTGGCACGAACCGCACGTCTTCGAGCCTGTTTCCACCATTCTCCAGTCCCGGGGTTACAAGACCGTCCTCGTCTCCCTTCCCAGCGTCGGAGCCTCTCCCCCATTGGACGACTTCCAGCCCGACGTCGCAGCCGTCCGCGCCGCTATCGCCTCCTCCGTCGACGCGGGATCCGAGGTGGTTCTGTTCGCGCATAGCTACGGTGGGATCCCAGCGAGCGAGGCTGTCAAGGGGCTCACGAAGTCGGACCTTCAAAGCCAGGGCAAGCCCGGAGGAGTAGCCCACTTCATGCTCTGCGCTTCCTTCCTCATTCCTGAAGGAGCAGCCTCCATCGACCCAGAGCAAGGCCCGTCTCCTCAGTACAAAGTCGTCGAGGACGGGATGGAGATTGTGACCATCGACCCTATAACAACCTTCTACAACGACCTGCCCCGTGAGGCCGCCGAACGGTATGCAGCAGCCTTGAAGCGGCAGAGCTACAAGGTTTTCGCGAGCAAGCAGACTTACTCGGCTTGGCGACACGTTCCTACGACGTATTTATACACCGAAAACGACATGGCCCTTCCCGTTCAATATCAGAAGATGTTCGTGGAAGGAAGCGGCGTGAACATCAAGACGGAGACGTTTGATTCGGGTCACAGCGTCTTCCTCACAATGCCAGAAAAGGTCGCTGATTCGATCAGAAGAGCGGCAGGAGAGTCGGTATAGTCTGGGATGTAGACCGCAGAAAAGCGTCGACGTCATTAGGGGTTATTTGATAACTGTTGTAGTTTTCGACTTGTTAGTTGATGTCAAGTAATACGCGTGTTTTTCTTTTACGTTGTGCCATGCAAGGGTCTCTCGAAATTAGTGGTGTGGAGATTTCTTACATTAGGTGTTTGGTAAGTCGTATCATGAACAAAAGCGCAACCTGAGCCGAGTGTGGAAGACAACACGACTCTCCATGGGTAATGCGAAGGGAAGTCTTCTCGGCGAGACGACAAATATTCATTAATGCAGTATTTTCACGTACGCCGACTGACCCGTTAAACGGACGTACCCAACATGGATAGAGCGGGGGGATGAGGTGGACACTAAAGCCGTTGTGATGCTATATTTGTGGTGTACTCACAGAAACGGTTTGCCGTCGGAGAGCGGTTCACGGTCGGGTAGTGTTTATGTCAGTCAGGGTTCTGATGACGCGTTGCTTCCGGGGTCATGACGTTCCATTGCCGTTCCACCCATCCCATTGCTTGCACCCGTACTATTTCTATTCTCTTATTTTGCAATGTTCCACAACTCGGGATCAGGTCTTTTACCTAAACTTTGCCCAACAATTATGCAGAGGGCGACGGCACGGGCCACGCGACGCGCGTCCCCTCTCATCCAACGCGATGCAGTGAGACCGGTGCACGAAACGCCAGTTGAATAACACCCACGTGCAACACGAATCCGACGTCTTCGATCTCGTGACCAGCATTCTCTGCGCTTTGGGCTACAAGCCGGTCTTCATCTCCCTTCCGAGCGTCGGGATCTCTCCGCCCGTAAACGACTTCCAGCCCAACTCCGCAGCCGTCCGCATAACCATCGTCTCCTCCGTCAACGTGGGACCTGAAGTGGCTCTATTTGTGTAGAGTTACGGCGAGATCCCAGCGAGCGAGACTAATGTAGCACGACCAATTCGGACTACCTTAATCAACCCAGAACAAGGCCCGTCTCCGCTTTACGAGGTTCTCGAGAACAGGAAGATCATTAGCACCGTCGATCCGATAACAATCCCCTCCCTCGTGAGGCCGTGGCACGGTTTGCGACGGGCTTGAAGCGGCAGAGCTACAAGGTTTTCTCGAGCAAGTCGACTTATGCGGCTTGGAGTAGGGACTGTCAAGGGTTAGGTTAGATCCGTGTGCACACGCGATCTGCACCCGCCGAAACTCGTACCTAACCCGCACACGGCAACACACCCTTGCACAGGTTAGGTGGATTTCAAATCTGCGAGTGATCCGTGTGCATACGAGAAGACACGGACATTGGCTTAGTAATCAGATTCTACCAAGTTCACCGCGCTTTTGACTCGCCGTTGCCAACAAAACCCTCACTCACGCCCACTACCTTCGCCGTCAAAACCGATCCGCAGTTTACCCCAGCACAACAATGCTCATGCCCTTACATCCCCTACTTAACCCCTCCCATCTGTTGACTCACTGCGCGAAATGCTCGTTCTCATACACGTTCTCTACTTCCTTCAGCAGACCAAGCCATAGATTTGTTATATGTCTTATTTGTAATTATTCTATATATCTGGGTGGATGCACACAGGTGCACACAGGGGTTAACATGGCGGGTTGGCGGCGGGTTTGGGTGTTGATCCGTGAGCCGTGGGATGATGACCTGAACCTGGTGGGTCCGTGTGCATGTGCACACGAACCTAACCTTTGCCAGTCCCTAGCTTGGAGACACGTTCCTACGACATATCTTTACATTGAGAAGGACGCAGCGCTTCCGATTCAGTATCAACGGACGATGGTGGAAGGAAGCGGTGGGGACATCGTAACGGAGAAATTCAATTCGGGCAACAGGGTCTTCCTCGCCATACCAGACAGGTCACAAATTCGATCAGAAGTGCAGCAGGGGCGTCGGTATAGTCGGCGATGTGAACCCATTAGCAGCGCAACTCTATGAAAAGCTCGAAGTCACTAGATGTTTTTAGATACGCTTCGTAGTTATCGACTTGCTAGTTGATGTCAAGTAATATGCGTGTCTTTTTCAAGTTGTACGACGTAAGCTCCTCTCGAACTTAGGAGTGAGGAGGTTGTTTACAATAAACGTTTGGTAGGTAGTATTATGAACAAAGTACAATCTGGCCGCCCGCCCGGTGTGGAAGACAACACGGTTCTCCACCGGGTAAAGCAAAATGGGAGTCTTCTCGGCGAGGTAACAAATGTTCATTATCGCAGTATTTTTACGCGCTGCAGTATTTGGTTTGTGAGAAACCGAACGTGACGGGCAATAACTTGAAAAGGTCTTACTCGGTTCCGGATACTAGCTCGATGGTTCCCTGTCAAGTCTCCCTGATCACAGGAAGAGGTGGCAGGAGAATTTCCCATCAGGCGAGTTCTTTCCGATTGCCGAGTTTCCTCTCGATCCGTCCTCTCTGTCAACGACACGGATTGGCAAAGGGTCCGCTGGGTCTGCCTGCAAGCAGAAGTCAGTAAATCAGTCCCAGTCGTGACTCTTGAGAGTGACACGTACCGTCACTGAGTCTAACGTCCTCTGGACAGCTGGAACGGCAGATTCCAGTCGAGCGAAGCAAGTGACTAGTTTGTTGTAGACGGGGCTGTATATGGATGGATCCACATCACGTACACAGGGTTCCCTGGACTGACCAATCTTGGCCGGGTTCGGGAGCAGATCACGAATGCGGAGAAGGTTCAAGAGTATGGAAACATCGATTGTGCTGGAATTCGCCATAGCAACCTTTTCGGCGGAATCCAAACAAGCCTCCAGCTCACTGGAGACGCTGACGAGAAAACTCCTGCAGGCGAGGCGGAGATGATCAGTACAAAGGTAGGATCGCAGAGGCGGTTAACACTGACATGAAATGCCCTACCACAGGAGATCGAATCATATATGCAAAGCTCTGAATAAGAACGTCAATGCAGCGGGCAGTAAGATCCGTTTTGGTGTGTTCGGAACGTGAAACCTGAATTTCTCGATGAATATTCTTTTGAAAGAAACCCATTGTTTTCTTCGCAATTAATATGTAAGTGGAGTCGTCTGAAAAGATCAAAGCGGCTTGCTTCAAGGCAGAGGCTCGTTCCAGCAACATGAGACACACGCCATCTGTCGGCCGTGGCCGCGAGTCAACTGAAGGGCATACCGCAACAGCGAATCTAACCGCCTCTAATGCATCGCTAATAAACAAGATGTTAAGAACTCGGCGCAGCAAAAACGGACCAAAATTGCTTACTGCTCACGATAAAGGCTAGTACGGACTTTATCCGTGACATACCAAACCCATGTCGAACATGTGATATCATCGGTGTCAGGGTCTAGTTTCCCGTAAGCCTGCACAGCGCACGCGAGTAGACGGGTGGTTATGGGCAGTTCTTCTGTGAAATGCATTTGGGAAGTGGCGAATTGTTGGAACCACTCGTTCAATCGATCCTCCGGGACCGTATATATTGAGACACCGATTAGTCTCACGAACAACGACAGGATAACGTAATGGGCGCGACGTGGGCGCAAGGACTCAACCTCAACACGTGCTATCCAATTTAGGTTCTGGACAAGGTCTCCAATATGACGGTGCAGCTCTCGAATATGGGTAGTTTCAGGAAATCGGTTAGCGGGAACCAACGTGCGTTGGTCACGGGGAAGAATAAACGCAACTGATGGTGACGACAGAACAAGATGGAGCAACGAATTAGAAAATGCTACCATCTGGATGGCTTTTGGAACTGAAGATGGAATGTCCTGTAAAATTGAAGAAGGATCGAGCCGCCAAGGCTCACTCAGACGAGAATAAAATTCGTCGTCAGAAAGAAGCCACTCTGCGTCCTGCAGAGATGTCAGTGCCTGGAGATTAACTGCAGCATAGACAAGCGCATTTGCATCTTCCGAGGTGCAGATAACGCGTTTTGCTGCCATCAGCTTGAGACGGTCAACAGGTTCAGCAGGCCGAGAGATATTCTGCCACAGCCATGATGGAATGCTTCCTTCGGAGCATGACGACTGGTGAACGTTGGTCACTGCCCCCCGGTATGTAAGACGAGTGCCAGCTCTGAGGAATTGTATGCATCTCGAGAGGACCTCCAGCGCCCAATATAGGAGAATGAATACTACCCCCCGTATAAAGGTGGCTAGACGACTCGGAATCAATTGTAACAGATGGGACAATGGACTTTTGAACGGACACCAATGATCGCAAGCTGCGCAAACCGCCATTAGAAAGATGCACGCAAAAGCCAGCCCCATTGGAACTGCTACCGTGTAGCACATTGGCCGGCTCAGCGTTCCGAGATATAGAACGAACGAAACGCAAAAAATGACTAGACCCGATTGGAGTAGTGAGGGAAGGATGTCGTCCAAAATTGCCTCTAGACGCCAGCGCTGGGCGCCTAGATATCGTCGAAGCTGCTCCCATCGCTGAGCTTCGGCACCGCCGCCACTGCGTTTACGGTAGTAAACCAGCCATTGTTGGCCCAGGACGGCTAGGAAGGCTGCTAGAAGCGCGAGTGTTAGACTGAGCGAGAAGAGGATATTGACTGGGAGGATGCCAGAGGTGGGTGAGAAGGATGCTGAGGGGAGGTCCTCAACAGAGTGTATACTGCCATTGCCTCCAGTGACGAGCTGGAGAAGCAGTGCGTTGGTATCGTCCACGGGGTCCGCGCTCATCTCTGGAAGGGTGAGGGCCAAGAAAGCTGAGTTGACCCCGGCAAACAGACCAGCCTAAATAGAGACCATGAGCGCCCCGTTTAAAGATCATGCGTGGTTTAGATGAGAGTCATTGTACTTACGAAAATGAGAATGCCATCGAGCTGAGCTTTGAGGCTCTTGACCATATCGTCATCGATCTCGTCTGCTAGAGTATCGTAATACCTGTAGAAGTGTCCTCCATCTTCTCCAAATTGCTTGGGTATCTCTGGGATGGCCGTGAGTTTTTCTTCGAATCGCGTATTCATGAAGGGTGGTTGGGCGAGTGGTTTCTGTGGGGTGTATGCAGTGTTCCACGAACAACTGACTACTCCCGCTCTTCCTTTCACAGGGCCAACCCCTGAGGCGGACCAAACAAAGTCACTTTCATCGACCTGCGAACGTGTCTTTTCACTGAATTTTCTGGACTTATGCCTAACCAAATGTTGCATTCAGTACATGGGGCACAGTTTTCAACCATTCTCTCGTCTCATGGCATCCCCACATATCGCAGGCAATTAAGCCGGGGCGACGAACAAGTCTTTATACGATGAAAACTTGGGTTCGCTGAGAAAGTCAAGGAAAAGCAACAGAAGCGAAAGTCACGGTGTCTTGTTACTTTCCCTCATGTTTGGTAGGTGCAGATACGATGGGATGGGGTGGATTCTACATTCGGGGTGTGTAGAACCAATTCGCAGTCGGAGGGCAGCTCAGGGGTAGTGCAGTGTATAGATAGGGTTCTGATGACGCGCGGCTTCCACGGTCGTTTTTTTTGCAGTTCCAGTGCACCACTGGACTGCCTGCGACCATATCTTCCCTTATACCATTCTATTCGCTCTGTTTACGGCGTTCTATCATACGGGATCACGTACTCCGACTCCACCGAAACTCAGCCAAATAATTGTGCAGACAGCTGCACAGGACACAGGGACACGCGACACGCGTCCCCGCTCACTCAATGCTATGCAACGGAGGTGGGGATCGATTGAATAACCCCCACGTGCAACCATACTGCATCGGTCAACTATGACGTGACCGAAGTTCGGTCTGGGTTGTCGCTCGCCGTCGAGACGGTGTAGTCGGTCTGGGTCGCCGCTGCTCAGCTTCGAGACGGTATAAAACCCGGCATCAGTATTCAGGACATTGGCCTCATCAACAAGCTACCACTTTGAAAAGCCCAATTAATCACTCCTTCATCGCAAGAACTATTCCATACACTATCGTAGGTCCAAAGAACACTCATTCGCACCCAGACGCTGACGATCTCGCGGTCCAATCAGCGATGTCTCAAACCAAGCCAACCATCATCTTCGTTCCCGGGGCGTGGCACGAGCCACACGTCTTCGAGCCCGTTATCACCATTCTCCAGTCCCAGGGTTACAAGACGGTCCCTGTCTCCCTTCCAAGCGTCGGAGCCTCCCCTCCCTTGGACGACTTCCAGCCCGACGTCGCAACCATCCGCGCCGCCATTGTCTCCTCCGTCGATGCGGGATCCGAGGTCGTTCTATTCGCGCACAGCTATGGCGGGGTCCCAGCGAGCGAGGCTGTCAAAGGGCTGACAAAGTCAGACGTTCAGAGCCAGGGCAAGTCCGGAGGAGTCGTTCACTTTGTGCTCTGCGCTGCTTTCCTCATACCTGAAGGGGTACCATCCATCGACCCGGAGGTGGGCCCATTTCCACTGTACGAGGTCGTCGAAGACGGGACCATAATCAACACCATCGACCCTATCACGACCTACTACAACGACTTACCCCGAGAGGCCGCGGAACGCTATGCAGCAGGCTTGAAGCGGCAGAGCTACAAGGTTTTCGCAAGCAAGCTGACTTATGCTGCTTGGCGACACGTTCCCACCACGTATCTCTATACCGAAAAGGACGTGGCGCTTCCGATTCAGTATCAGAAGATGATGGTGGAAGGAAGCGGCGTGAATATCACGACTGAGACATTCGATTCGGGCCACAGCGCCTTTCTGGCCATGCCAGAAAAGGTCGCCGATTCGATCAGAAGAGCGGCAGGAGAGTCGGTATAGTCTGGGATGTACACTATATCAGAGGGCATGACTCCAAAAAAGGCTCGACGTGATTGTATGCTGTTTGACAACTGTTGTAGTTCTCGACTTGTTTGTTGATGTCAATTAATACGCGTGTTTTTCTTTTACGTTGTGCAATGCAAGCGCCTCCCGAAATTAGGGATATGGAGATTCTCACAATAGGTGTTTGGTGAGTCGGATTATGAACAAAAGCGCAAGCTGAGGCGAGTGTGGAAGACAACCGTGACACGACTCTCCGTGGGTGAAACAAAAGTGAAGTCTTGGGACCAATCTCGGCGAGACAACAAATATCCATTAGCGCAGTATTTTTATGCGATATTATATCTGGTTTGTGAGAAGCCGAAAGCAACCCGCAGCAACTCGAGGGAGTCTTACTTGAGTTTCAGGTAAGTGGTTGGTGGATTATCACGTCAGCGTTTATCTGATCACATGACGAGGTGGAAGGAGAAGTTGCCGCCAGGCAGGCCGTGCTGAGTTTCCTCCCGGTCCCTCTTCCCAGTCAACAACACGGAGCAGCAAGGGGTCTGCTGGGTTTACCTGCAACCAAAAGAACTAGGGAGTCGGTCCCAGCCCCGACTCTTCAGAGTAGCACCCACCATCACGCGGTCGGTAGTCCTTTGGACAGCGAAAACGGTGGATTGCTAGTAGAGGGAAGCAAGTGAGTACTTCGTCGTAAACGTACTTGTACTTGGATGTGTCCACATTGTTCTTGAAAGATGCTAAATATTCAGCGTACTCGGCTGGGCTCAGGAGCTCGTCAGAATGCGGAGAAAGCTCAAGAATGTGGAAACATCGACCGTGCTGGGCTTCCTCGTCAAAACCTGCTCAGCAGAATTCAAACAAACCTTCAGCTCACTAAAGAGATCAATGCCAAAATCACTGCAGCCAAAGGGGAAGGTAATCAGTATGAAACATGGAATACTTTTCGGGACAGCTCCACCCCCCAGGGGTTTTGTGACACCGTGACTGGCTGTAAGGGTCCTGGGTCATAGGAATCGTAGATTAGGTCATCACTCTCGGTCCTCCCGACAGGTCTATTGACCGGGGTAGCACACCCGACCGAGTGTTGCCGGAGGATGGGCCCGGGTGCGCAAGTGACGAGCCTTCAAGAAACCTCCGACGGGCGACGAAATCCAAATCGTCTAGGGAAACCCAAAATCGGAATTCTCAAGTTTTAAAAATCTATAAATTCGACTCTAACTTACTATAATAGAACCCCTGTTTTTGAGATTTACCTGTAATGGCCTCAAAGTCACTACATTGCACTTTGACAGTGGCGCTCACCTAAGCCCCGGTCCCTTCCTCAATCCCCTGCCAAACGAGAGATGAAAGTTGAGGATCAAGTCACAGATGGTAAGCGGTGAGCAACAAGCAGTGGTGGTCAAATGGCCAGTGGCAAAAGAAGGATTCGAAGATAGCAAAATATGAAAGACTAAGAGCAGCGTGCAGAAGGCAAGACTCGAAATGTGTGCAGTGAAACGTAAACGGTGCCAGGTGGAGAGCAATGGTATTTAGAGGCAGGCTGGTTAAATACTAGCATGTGGGGAAGAATAAATGGCGAATCCAGAAACGAGCTGGATCGTGATCACGGAACTTGTCGATGTGAAACAGTTGGGTTGAGAAGTTCGAAATTCTTTGCCCACGGCGTCGGGAGCCTCCAAAAACGTTAAGAGCTCAGAAAATGCCTTCAAGTGCTGAGAGCGGTGCCGGAAGCTTCGATGATGTTGGCGAGAAGCTTAAAATGGTTGCGGAGAGTCGTTTGAGGTGCAGGAGATCGGCTGAGCCTCAGGCAAGGGCATCGACATAAAAAAGGCCGTCGAACTTTCAAAATCAGTTTCGAAAGCTTTTGAAATCAGTATCGAGAGCTTTGATAAGGTCAGCGAAAAGCGTGAATAGGTCGACAAGAGAGCTGAGACGTCCAAAGAAGTGGAGGGGCGGTCCGGGAGAGATAAAATCTGGTCGAAATGTCCGAAATTGGCTTCAAGGGGCTCAAAAGCAACGTCTCAAAACGGCGTCGATTAGGGCAGTGTGGGGCGTTGGGCGCGGATATGAGCGGAGTCGCGGTCGGGGAGGAAGTCGACGTGAAAAGCAGTCAGTCGATAGACGATAAAAAGAACCAACGGGCTGTACATGTATCGGAATACCACATACAGGTACTATAGCACTCCTCAGAGTACTTCATATGTCGCTGGAAGTAGGTCCAAGGCTGGGGAGCCTGAGCAGCTCGCTACCGCGTCTGAGCGGTATTTTGCCCATAGCTCGCTCAATTCCTCGAACTTCACTACTCCAGAGCTACTGATAGGAAGCTTTCATTTACTTCTATTTTATAGTGGACTTAGCCAAATGAAATGCTCTTTTTAGGACCCCTATAGCCAGACGTAAGATCCAAACATTCAGATCCCATGCCTTCTCGCTCACCGCACACAGTTCGAGGCAGAAAAAGAAATGGAAGAAGTAAATCCTATTCGTCGAATCCTATCTAAGTACACACTCGGTTCTCTGATTCGCTACGAAGCGTGGCTCCAATGAACACTCACCTTTAGATATTCATCTTTCTATGTGTTATCCTGCGAGGAACCTTACCATCCGCGTGCGCTACACCAAATACCGACTCGCGACAGGTAGCCCGTTCTAGCTCTGAGTCTCTTGATACCATGCGAGGCCATTTCAGGCGAATTTCGAAAACACGGGGTTCTATTGGAGTCAGTTGGAGTCGAATTTATTGATTTTCAAAATTTAAGAATTCGGATTTTGGGTTTCCCCAGACGGTTTGGATTTCGTCGCCCGTCGGAGGTTTCTTGAAGGCTCGTCACTCGCGCACCCCATCCTCCGGCGACACTTGGCCTAGTGTGATACCGGTCACTAGACCTGTCGGAAGGACCGAGAGTGATGACCTAATCTACTATAGCTTTGACCCAGGACCCTTACAGCCAGTCACGGTGTCAACAAAACGCCTGGGGGGTGGAGCTGTCCCGAAAAGTATTCCATAATGAAAAGATATTTTGGGAGCGGCAAGCTGTGATGACATCACGCGCGGCATCCACGGGCGTTTCTTTCAGTTCCAGTGCACGGTACCATTCCCACTGCCTGCGGCCATATCTTCCCTTATACCATTCTATTCGCTCTTTTTACTGTACGATGCTCCATAATAATGGATCACGACCTCCGACTCCACCGAGGCTCGACCAAACAATCATGCAGACGGCTGACGCACAGGACTCGGGGACATGAGCACGCGACGCGTGTCCCCTCTACAGTGGTTAACTTTGCATAAGTGATTTCACCCTCGAAAGTCGCGTCTCCCTGGCCCCACCTGCCTAATTAGGTAGGAGAGCACTTTATTCACTTCCGAAAAAGGATCCATTGTGCTTCTTTAGGCACGTGGGGCTGGGCGCGGTGATTTTCGAGGTGAAAACACTGATGCAAACCACTGTAACTCAATGCCGAACAACCCCCACGTGCAACCATACTGCATCGGTCAACTATGACGTGACCGAGGCTCGGTCTGGGTCGCAGCCGCCCACCATCGTGACCGTATATTCGGTCTAGGTCGCCCCTGCTCAGCTTCGGGACGATATTAAACCTGGCGTCAATATTCGGGACATGGGTCTCATCAACAAGTTACCACTTCGAAGAACCCGATTAATCGCCCCTTCATCACAAGAACTATTCCGTACACTACCGTAGGTCCAATGAACACTCATTCGCACCCAGACGCTGACGACCTTGCCATCCATTCAGCGATGTCCCAGACCAAGCCAACCATCATTTTCGTCCCCGGAGCGTGGCACGAGCCACACATCTTCGAGCCCGTTTCCACCATTCTCCAGTCCGTGGGTTACAAGACCGTCCTCGTCTCCCTTCCCAGCGTCGGAGCCTCTCCCCCCTTGGACGACTTCCAGCCCGACGTCGCAGCCATCCGCGCCGCTATTGTCTCATCCGCCGATGCAGGATCCGAAGCCGTTCTATTCGCGCACAGCTACGGCAGCGTTCCAGCGAGCGAGGCTGTCAAAGGACTGACGAAGTCGGACATTCAGAGCCAGGGCAAGTCCGGAGGAGTCGTTCACTTCGTGCTCTGCGCCGCTTTCCTTATCCCTGAAGGAGTATCCTCAATAAACCCGGAACAAGGCCCATCTCCTCTGTGCGAGGTAGTCGAAGACGGGACGATAATTAACGTCATCGATCCGATAGCAACCCTCTATAACGACTTGCCCCGTGAGACCGCAGAACGGTATGCGGCAGGCTTGAAGCGGCAGAGCTACAAGGTTTCCGCGAGCAAGTTGACTTATGCTGCTTGACGACACGTTCCTACGACGTATCTCTATACCGAAAATGACGTGGCGTTTCCGATTCAATTTCAGAAGATGATGGTGGAAGGCAGCGGTGTGAATATTGCGACGGAGGCATTCGATTCAGGCCACAGCGTCTTCCTCGTCATGCCAGAAAGGGTCGCTGATTCGATCAGAAGAGCAGCAGGAGAGTCGGTATAGTTTGGGATGTACCTCACATCATGGGCACGACTCCAGGAAGGCTCGAAATTATCGTATACTGTTTGATACTTGTTGTAGTTTTCAACTCGGTCGTCGATACCAAGTCATATGCGTGTTTTTTTTACGTTGCGCTATTCAATCGTCTCTCGAAATTGGAAGCGGGGATGTTTACAATGGAAGTTTAGTAAGTAGTATTTTGAACAAGGTGTAACCTAGATCCGGTGTGGGGGACAACACGACTCTCCAAAGGATACAGCAAAGGGGATGTATCGGGACCGAGCTCGGCGAGACAATAAGTATCCACTCGCGCAGTGATTTTACGAGATGCTGTGGTTGGTTCGTGAGAAACCGAATACGGCCTATGGCAACGCGAGGGAGACTTACTCGGTTCCGGGTAACTGCCTCGTGGATCCTCTGTCAACATTTCCCTCATCACCGGAAGAGGTGGCAGGATAATATCTCACCAGCGAGACAGTAAATATCCAGTAGCGCAATATTTTTACTTGCTGCTACTTTTGGTTCGTCAGAAGCCGAATACGACTTGAAGCAAATCGAGGGAGGCTTACTCAGTTCATAGCACCTGGTCCATGGATTCCCCAGATCCGTCATCATAGGGAGAGGTGGCAGGAGGTTTCCAATCAGGCTGGTTCTTCCCGTCAGCTGAGTTCTCTCCGATTCCATCTTCTCCATCAACGACTTGGATTGGCGGGGGGTCCGCTGGGTCTGCCTGGGAGCAGAAAAAGAGGGATCAGCGCCAGTCGCAACTCTCGAGAGCGAAACCCACCATCACTGGGCGTGCAGCCCTTTGTACAGCAAGAACGGCAGATTCTAATCGAGCAAAGCAAATGACGAGTTCGTCGTAGGCAGATTCATACTCAAATTGGCGCTGATTCTCTGTGATACCCTCCAACAGCGCATAAAAGGCTGGGCTCGGGAGCAGATCACGAATCCGCAGAAAGTTCAAAAATAAGCAAACGTCAACAGTGCTGGCCTCGTCTACTGAAATCTGCTCAGCAGAACTCAAACAAGCCACCAGCACCCTGGAGATGTCAGTGACCAAATCCCTGTAGCCGAGGTAAAGATAATCAGTAAGACAAGAGGATTTTGGACTGGTAAGCACTGACATGAAACGAGGAAGTAGAAAAGATTGCTTCTGCTGCGCAAATGCCATCGAGCTGAGCTTTGAGACTCTTGACCATATCTACATCGATCTCCTCTGTTAGAGTATCGTAGTACCTGTAAATGTCCTCCATCTTCTCCAAATTTCTTGGGAATTTCTGGAATGGCCTTAAGCCTTTCTTCAAACCACGAATTCATGAGGAGGAGTGGTTTGGTGGGTGTGCGGAGGTTTCGACGTGGCTGGGAAAATCAACCCCTATTCGGGTCGTCCCTTTCACATGTACGTCGAAGCCCCTTATGCGTTATGTACGAGAACTTCTGAGCCGAATATTAGCCTCGTTTTGATGCAAGGGGAACTAATACACTGGAGGTCGTACTAACTACTAAGGGAATGCTGCAAAAGGTAGACCAGTCCCTTCTGCACAGTTCCGACTGACGCTTCCCGCCACACAGGGCGAAGGGAAGACACTCTCATCAAGATGCGATGGGATGGAGTGGATGATTGCTTTGGGGATGGCACGATATGGCTGACCAGTTCGCCTCTAGAGTGCGATTTGCCCGCGGTTGAAGAGTGACGCGCGGCTTCCACGGTTGTTCCTTTGCAGTTCCACCAATCCGTATCGGCGTCCATTCCCTCTCTCATACATCTCTCTTTTGCTTTTTAAGTCTTCAAGAATTCCTATCAACCCCATATCAGGTCGAAGAAAGGGCAATATGGCTTGATTGAGCAAGTTGAGTCTTCCAGAGAGGCCGCAATCAAACTTTCGTTCGCCCGATCGATCAACACAGCAATGCGTAGACGTTCCATCCGATGGTATAGCGTTGTTCCATGATTGAAATGCTTCCGCTCCGTATTGGGCCATATACAAGGCCCTGACTCTGATAGTGGCTTAATTCTAGTTCGTTTGCCTGTTATTACATACAAACGAAGCGTGCACTGAGCGACATCCTCCCGTACATTTAGTTTCTCACTTTTACTCTTTGAAACTCTTTAAACCACACCGGAAATGACCTCTGATCAGCTGTTCGTAGAAAAGCCATCGATTTCAGGCTATGAAGAGGTGTCACCGGAGGTATGTTTCCTAGCGCCCAAGCTTTCCGCTGCTCTGATTCCTGAAACTTCCGTCGTCGGACAGAACCTCACAGTCCCAAACCTGCCTCTGGAATTATTGGGATGCGTCATGCAGCACATTCAATGTCGAAATACCTTGGCCGCCTTAGCCACGTCAGCGGCTATCCTCCAAGATGAGGCCGAGCGACTTTTGTACCGCACCATCTTGATCAGAAGCCCAGCAGACCTCCAATCGCTTTTTTCCGCTCTCTCAACTGGCAGCCGCAACCTGGGCCGCTGCAACTCGGTCCGCTCTCTGGAATTCAAGTTGCTCGAGGATGAATGCCAGGACCAGAACCTCGATGATTTCCACAAGCTCCTCTCAACCACGCCCAATCTTACCACCCTTCGCTTTTGGACACGACCCCAGCGAACAGGACTTCCCTTCCATCACCCCATAACAATGGCCAATTACGCGTTCCAACTAAGGACCCTCGGAATTGGAGAGTCGAGCCTACACTCGGATCAGCTCGTTCGGTTCCTAAAATCCCAGCCGAGCATCCAAGTCCTCGAACTGTACCCTGCCTCCAGCATTCCAGACAACCCCATTGACTTCTCAGCCCTCCCAAACGATGCGCTGCCAAATTTGACGAAAATCGCCGCTCGGATTTTCAACGTTCTACAACTCGTCCCAGGTCGTCCAGTCACCGCCGTCATTTTGCGTGATTGGTTGGAAATGACTCGCGTAGTGGATGTAGCCAAGGCCCTCGCTTTGTCTACTCTTCCCGTTTCTTTTCTCAAATGCCTCACATCCGTCGTTGCTCCTCAATTCTTCGTGATGATAGGAAGCTACGTTCCTGGCCTGGAAGATTTAGACTTGGAAGTGGCCTTCTCACTTCGCGGGGTAAGTGAGATCGTCACCGTCGAATCCCACGACCTTACCTGAGGCGTTATGCAGTACGAATTAGCCTCGATTGCTTCTCAAATGCCCAACATGCCATCACTGAAGACTATAACTATATCGGGCTTCCGGACCGCCCGTTTCGTATCGTTGGCACCCTCCCCAGCCGATGACGCCATTCTGTTTGCGGAACGTTTTGCCCTAAGCTTCTCGTCTCTCACCAAGTTCACGCTAGTTAGCAAGACCGAGATAGGAAAGACGGCAGACTGTGCGACATGCATCCTTTGCAACGGGGAGGGCTGGTCAGTAGCAGAGGAGTTCTCCGTAGGAAACGGTGACAGACCTTCCAAGTGGATGACCTGCGTTGGTGCGTGCTCGACATCAATTTCCATTCATTCGCGTGATTCTTAGGCTTGGCGTTTGCAGTAGCGACTTTTTGACATATCGGGAAACGCTGGTAAACGCCGAACATGAGTGCTCCACAGGCTCGAAGGCTCTGTTTAGGGGGTCCACGATGTGGTAGTTGATTTGCAAAAAGCCTTTAGGACGCCCGGATACAGTTTTGACCGAAGCGGAGACTCGGCAGATGAAGGTGCAATGAAACGGCGGGTGAGCAGAAGATCAATTCTTGAATGTCGTAAAAGCAGCTTGCCGGGGGCTTAGAGAAGCGACTGGGTTCCGTGGGCGGATTTCCTGAGTGGTGTTTAAGCGGACTTACTGCATATCCTCATCAGGAAAATCCATCCTTCGGGATAGCTGTCAAGGCAAATACATAGCAGTTTATAGTTGTGGCTATCCTCTTAGAATAGGATTAACCTCAGTCCCATTCTCGCTGTAGGAACTCGTTCAACGTTGCCGAAAAAGGTGTACGTAATACGACGAAAGCGCTCGATAGGATTTGAGGCTTGGTGGCGGCTGGGCTTCTAGCTCGCCACGACCCTCATGCATCACTGCCGAAGGACGGTACAATCACCGTGAATTATCAGTCCCAGCTATCACCCTGAACTCGTTTGACCAATACGATTGCCCAAGCCTTTCGCCCCGATATTATATCCTTCCTAGTTAGGAAAAGCCAAGATCGTCATTACTATTTTTAGCTTGATAAGTGTGGCCGAACTTGCACCTTCGGACCATCGATACCAAGCTTGCCCCCTAGCTCGGGTCCCAGCGTTCTGCAACCTTTGGACCTATGGCGAAGCTTGTGTACAACAACTCCGTCAGGGAAAACGCCGTCAGCCGATATTCACGTTTCTCGCCCCGAAATTGCATGCCATCCGTACCTTAATACGTCTCTCAAATTGAATCTTCCTTCCCGGAATGGCTCTTCTAAATTAATTAAAGCTCTAGCTTGGGTTTGCTCAAATAACTTACATTTTGTAGCGGCTATCGACAAGCGCCGCTTCGATCCCCCCATCTTCCACACTCTGACCATCACTCACCAGCTCATAATGTCATCCGACCTCTCCGAAGGAGCAAAGGGAACGGATGCTGGCTCTCTTCCTGAAAAGGACCCCATTCCTTACGATTCAGGAATGTACAAAGGTTCAGATAGCGAGATAGCGAGAGGGGAGCGTGGGGTCGACGTCGTCGTTGGCCTGATAGCAGGGCATGGTGAGGAGTCGGATCTCGACCTCCAGGCCGCATACAGGCTCCGACGCAAGTTGGATCTATATATGGTACCCCTGCTCTGCATCTTGTATACTTGTGCGTGCTATTTCAATTGAGCTCGCAGGGCATGTCGAGACTAATACGGCCCCCTCTATTCCTCCTTGCAGTGCAGTTTATAGACAAGTGAGTAACTGGCTCTGTTTTTAGTACATTTACCTCTAATTAGGCCTCTAGTTTGCTGACACGCACCCTCGCACCTTCGTATCTCCCCGATTCCATTGCTGCCGTACCTGCAGGAACTCGCTCGGATCGTCCTCCATTCTCGGAATTATCCCAGATAACCATCTCACTACGAACCAGTTCAACAACCTGAGCACAGCGTTTTACATCGGATACATCATCTTTGTTGGCCCTCATGCTTGGTTAATGCAGCGATTCCCAATTGCCAAGTACATCGCCTTGAACATCGGCCTATGGGGTATCTTTCTGGGTTTGCAGGCGGCTTGCCATAACTACGGAGGACTCTGTGAGTTTTACTTTCTGTCCGTTGGCTGCTTGCAGAAAACCAATTCTTACCTGCCGGACAGTCGCTCTTCGCGTTCTCCTCGGCGCCTCCGAAAGCTGCATCACGTCCGGATTAATGACCATCATGACGATGTTTTATACTCGGCTGGAGTCAACTCAAAGAATTTCGTGGGTGTTTATGTGTAATGGCGTCGCAATCATTATTTCTGCCTTCATCTCCTTCGGCGTCGCTCATACGAAGTCTACGTCGCATCCTCGACAGTGAGCCTTTCTCCGTCTATGCTAAGGTTTCTCACATCAGAGGATGATACTAACCCTGGTAACGTTTGTGTATCCTCCCTAGATGGCAATGGTATATGATGCTTATCAGCATCCTCAGCGTGATCGTATCGGTCCTTTACTTCTGGAGAATGCCGGACAACCCCGCCACCGCGCGTTTCCTCGATGAACAAGAGAAGGTCAACGTGGTGAAGCGCATCCGAGTCAACCAGAACGGGATCGAAGCCAAAGTATGGAAGCGATATCAGTTCGTACACCCTTGCGGATAGTGCTGCCGCTCAGGCGCTGGTTGACTTACTGCTCGCACCGCAGATTCATCGAGGCAATCACGGATATTAAAACATGGCTGTTTTTCCTCTTTGGAGCCGTGGCCAACCTACAAGGCGGCACCGGTGTTGAATACGGCATTATCATCAAAGGCTATGGTTTCAACACCTTGCAAACCACCTTACTCAGCATTCCCTTGGGAGGAGCGGTAGTCATATCCGTTACTATCGGCACAATCTTACTCAAATACTTCCCTAACTCCCGCTGCATCGTTGGGATTATTGGGTGGATACTATGCTCTATTGGCTGTCTGCTTCTGATGTTCTTGCCTTCGGAGAACAAGTCGGGGCTTTTGGTGGCGTTCTACCTCCTCGGAGCAAATGTACTAGGATTCATTATGATCCTTTCGCTGGTTGCCGTGGTATTCTCGGGACATACAAAGGTGAGATGGTCTCTTCTTGAGGAGATTAAACGACCGGAATGGGGCCTACAATACTAATCACTATCATCCTCGGTTCTCTTCCAGAAAATGACTTGCAACGCTATCTTTCTTGTTGGATACTCTATTGGTACGCCAGTTGGATAGGTAAATGCGTGTATGTGGTCTGATTCGCATGTATCCTCCTGCCCCAATTAGGTCAAATGCTCTGCACCCAGTTCTGGAAGGAGAAATATCGACCTCGCAACACCGTGCCATGGATCATCGAGCTAGTGAGAGAGATTTCGACAGCTGGTTGCTTTTATGTGTACACGCTGACAAGGGGATGGCAAAATACACTCTCCGACAGTGTACCTATGTTTTCGACATATTCATGATATTCGTCATTCGGTGGTACCTCGTCCGAGAAAACAGAAGACGCGATGCGGAGAAGCTGGCTTCCGGGGAGGAGTACGACGAATTCGGATGCGTCGAACATACGCAGGAGGATGGGTCCATTATTAGACTCAAGGTTCCGATCCAATTTATGGATATTACAGACAAGGAAAATAGGGCCGTCCGATACCCTCTTTGACCTCCAAGCCCTTGAATATCTAGTCCCGCCGGCGATGGAAGGTTGTTGAAGCCCAGTCAGCTATATAAGCAGTAGTTTAGAGCCCAAAGGTCTTGGATGTATTAATGCTCGCAGAAATTGAACTCGGTACAAAAATGCTGCTTGTTCACTTCTCCAACCAAGGCTGTCCTCTCGTCCATCAGTTGCTCCCGACAGGCTTTGGCCTCCACCAAGGTCATCACACCGTCGACATTGTCCACCACCATGTCCACCAGTTCTTGGGGCAGTGGGACCTTTACGCCATGATCACCCTTGACAAACGACTCATACAATGCCTGACGGCTCCAATGACTTTGCTGGGGAGGAATATCTGTGGTCGACGGAACTCGGGTTTCCGGGTCGACCAGGAATAAGGCGAGAATCTTGCGATAGCCTGGTTTTGTGGGGTCGACAAGCTTGAATGAAGAGACTTGATGCTGATATATATTTGGGAAAGCAATGCATCGGTTGACAGATGTCTTTACTGCACCAACAACTTGATTGCTTTCCTGGCCACTTCAGGTCCAGGAGAGTTCGGGGATCGTGTTTCAGCAACTGCGAGG
This sequence comes from Tulasnella sp. 424, assembly GCA_019633425.1. Taxonomy (NCBI): domain Eukaryota; kingdom Fungi; phylum Basidiomycota; class Agaricomycetes; order Cantharellales; family Tulasnellaceae; genus Tulasnella; species Tulasnella sp. 424. The sequence continues at coordinate 28,263 of WSUB01000210.1, forward strand.
AAGTAAATACCAGAAAACCGCGTACTATTCCAGGCCCCACGTCAACTCAATTCCCTCTCCATCACTTTGCTCGTAGCTATGACTTCCAAAATGGACGGCCACACGGAATGCAATATGGCTATCGGTGATGTTGCTGCAGTCGTAGTAGTAAATCCCCGAAGCGACGATTCGTTCGTTGGCCATTCCCTCCACGTGCCAGCTTCCACCTTGGTATTCGGGTTTATCTGGACTCTAGGAAAAACCGGATGTTGCGTTGAATTGGGGAATAAAGTTAGAGCAGAGGAGACACGAGTGGTTGTAGTACAAACCAGGTGTATATTGGCTAGCTTGACAATGACTTGTACCGTCTTCCCTTGGATTGAATACGTCGCATTTCGCTCAGTGACGTCTTGCCCGCTTTCGTGATACCCCTTCTCATCCACCCAAGGCAAACTGATGGTCCTATTCTCCTCGTATGCTTGATCTAGTTTGTCAAACTCCTCTTCACTCATGCTTCCGCAATCTGACCATGACGGTTTTGGATGCTCCTCACTTGCGACCCACCCATACAGCCCGTCTGTCTTCTTTCTTCCTGGGAGGTCACGGTAGTTGTCTGGATGTATGTCGGTCAATACTCGGTCCCATAGCAGTGAGAAGCGTCCCACTAAAGCTTCGATGACGGGAACTAGATCCTTGTGAGTTTGCGGGTGAACGTTGTTGATATAGCCCAGAGCCCTCGCCGGTGTCCCGTCATGGCCCACTTGAAAATCAGTCGGGATCCACGAGAACCTCTTCGAATACGCCCAGTCGGGTAAACCACTCTGCGTAGAACGGAGAGGGGCCAGAATCTTCTTGTCATCGACTGTGTTCCAGGATTGGGTGCGCTCATAAACGGCGCAGAATAGCGAGGGGTGGACGAGATCAAGGACTAGGTTGTCGGATCGAGGATGCCAATCCTTTTCATCTTCGGGAACGTTTTCGAGTACCGCAGCTTCTGATATCAATTCGGACCTCAATTCCTGGGAGATTAGAGCGTCCGACTCCCAAACTCGAACGTGACAGGATGGCTGTTTGCAAGTAAAGGTTTGGCCGCGTTCCCCGAAGCTAACAATGAATGGATGCACACCTGAATCCCTGTTGCTTCGTCTCTCATTGTCGCGTAGTCTTCGAGCTCGTCTAGGACCCACTCAATCTCATCTTCATTGAGTTTAGCTCCTCTGATCGTCTGTTCCGATGCTTCCTCCGCCCATTTCGAACGGATATTAGGATCGGTGATCTTGGTCCACCATGAATTCTTGCACCGGAGAGCATAAGATAGCTCAATCATGCGAAGGTCTACCAGCTATTCAAGAAGCTCAGGTTAGTGGGTTGGTTCCCCGGGAACTGGTTGCTTGGCGCACAGGCAATGCTGGATCAAGATTGTTGTTGATCTCGAAACGGTTGGGAAACGGAAAAGGGAACTTGATGGTAGTCATTGTAAGCTTGTCGATTCCTTGCCTTGCAGAGAGATGAGCGAAAACTGGTGGTTGATCGAGAAACGCTCTTGTTGGGGGGGCTACAATCAGCAATGGCCATATGGTTTTATATAATTATGCCGTTTGAACCGGTCTCACGTGGGCAGGACCTCCGTCATTGCCGTGAGAGGCGCCAAGGTAGCTCTAGGCACAGCCACAGAACCTACGGAAGCTACCGAAAGAACCACCCCGAAAGAGCGTTGTTGCCAACGGCAAATGAGAATACAGTGAGCACCACGAACAGTAAGTAATGAGTGCAATTCAAAACGAGGGGGAGCGAATCTCGATGTCCCCGCTCAATGCTCACAAACTCGGTACAGAAGTGCTGCTTGATGACGACACGTGCAAACTCCGTCCTCTCATCCATCAATTGCTCCCTATGCGCTTTGGCCTCCACCAAAGTCATCACATTATCAACTCGGTCCACCACCATATCCACTACTTCCTTAGGAAGAGAGACTTTCAGCCTATGACGATCCTTGACAAGAGCATTATGTATCGCTTCACGAGCCCAATGAGTCTGTTGCGGGGGAATATCCGTAGTCAATGGTATACGGTTTTCAGGATCAACCATTAGAGGCAGTATCGTGGTTCGACGTTGACGCAGGCAACCCAGAATGACTGGCATCGTTGTTTTCGCGTTTTGCATCGAAAGTCCCGAGACTACGTGGTTATAATAGTTGGTGTTCTTGGACGGGCTTTGTAGATAGGGGGAGAGACTCCGCCAGACCCCAGCTAGCATCCCGCTGTCGATATTCATACAGTTTGATTCGCGGTTCGAGCCAGACGTCTCCGCCAGGGTTGGCGACCCATCCGAACCCGACAATGGTCTAATAACGATCATTGTTCCAACCCCTCGGTCTCCTCCGGGCAACCCCGCTATCCGCCGTTCGCGCGCGCTCTCGATCGACGACGCGCGAACAACCCCGTTGCGCGCGCCAAGACGCCGGAAGCTAGTCAGTTCTCGACCTGGAAGGGACCGGAAGGGTATATATACCCCCACCTCTCTCTCCTCCTTCCCTCAACGACCAACCAACCTTCCTCTTCAACAAGCGCAGTTTCATCTGCCCGCGGCGAGGTGGTCGTTCACATGGGTTACCAAGCGACGAGCAGGTGAGTTGGACTTAGATGACGGGGCCCGCCTGGATGAACATTGCTCACTTAGGTTTCAATCATGTATAGGTTCAGTAGATTGGACTAGTGAAGGCGGGTGCGGTCGTCGACGGAGACGGGCGACGTGGGCATTTTGTGAACGTTAAGTATGATGTGGTTTCGTGCTGAGCGAAGACAGGAGCTGACCTGATCTTTGACCTTCAAGAAGTGTTGGTTTACGGAGAGCTGAGAGGAAGGATAAGACGACATAAGCTGTGTCGGAGATGGGGAGATGCTTGGGCATCAGCGGTTGATGAACGAGGTATGTCGAGGTCGGCCTTGGCGTGCTATGCAATGTCTGACTTCCCTTGACACGGCAGCACACAGCTCAGATACTTGTTTATTATCCTCGCTTGGTCCACTTCCTTGCAGGAGGCTCCTGGCCGATGAAACGGGGCCTCCGAGCGCCAGCCACGACAATCGCAGGTAGGCTTGGCCCTCATGGCTCGCATCACACGTTGAGAGCGACGCTAACCATTCACACCCGTAAACCGGTGCTGTCAACCGTTACTGGTTCCTAGAGCCATCCTGACAGTAAGTCTTTCAAAGGGCTCGGTTACCCTCGATGGGTCTGGGTTTGCGGTTCTCTTTGAACGGCGCAGCGGGATCGCGTCGTATCTGGAGAGGTTGTCCGCAAATCTGAAATTCCCAGGTGGACCAGGGATGGACGTACCCCGCACGGGAAACCGTGAACGCGAAATCCATTCTGAATACCCCAGTATGATGGGGCTCGAAGACGTGTGCGGGCCACCTCGTTGGTGAGCCTTGGAAACGTTCTTGGACTTGTTCGGGAACGACTAGACCGCGTGCGCGCATGTACGTATCTTAATCTAGGTCAATATAATGAGAATACACTTGCATCGTTCTTTCTTAAAGTAGGTTGACCGGGACTGGGGGATTTACTACAGTGGCAGTGTCGCGCGAACTCGCCGCTCGTACCCAAGGAATCGAAAGCCTATGGAAACTAGAAGTAGCGGACTCGGTTGAATAGACTATAATGAATGATGTACAGGTCGTTTAAAGGGTAATACAAATATCATTGCAAAGAGCTCGTCAAGCAGGGAAACCGGTATGATGTCATCGTGGTTTGTCAGTGTCCTGAGGTGCTTTGTTGCTGCTTGGTGCTGGGAATTTCCAGGACATTCGACAAACATCCCCGAGTTTCACCAGCCAACTGACCGACCATGTCTCAAAGCCTTTGAAATCCAGAACCCGCCTCGAACATTATGGAACACTCGGACGTCATGACGCAGGAATACTTATACTGTGCTGAAGCCATCCCCCACTTCCCCAGACAACCACACACATCATAAACAAAGCACTCCCTAACCTCACAACACCATCTCACACTGCGATGTCGTTTTTCTTCCGGCCTGCATTCTACCCAGAATGTCCCATCTACTCGTCATATCGACCAGCAGTCTTATATGACGAGGCTTACTACCGCCACGTCGCCGAGGAACACCAGCGCCGAACTCAAGCTGCTCTCGCATTAGCCTGAGAGGAGGAAAGACGCCAATTTCAAGCTGCCCCCTCAACGGCTATACCATGAGGAACCCCACTTCCGCTCCGAATACGGACCGGACTATTTCCCCACTCGATCCCACTACGCCCATGGGCCGTTCGATATCCCGTTCGACGCCTACGAATCCCAACTCCCTCCTCGATACGAAAATCTTCCCAACGTTTCTCGATGTTCATCCTCACCCGCCCTTCGCTCGCACGAACAGGCCATTCGGGACAGCCACAAGCGTCAGATCGAAGAATGGGTCCAGCGTCGACGCCAACGCGAGCTCGAGGAAGCAGAGTTCAGACGGTCGAAGGAACTTGAGAGAAGGCGAGACGACGAGTTGATGAGGGAATTGCTAGCCGCACTTGGCATCGACTTTCTTCAATGCAACTGAGCAGCACCAGTCGACACTTCCTCTCCCCACTTAACTAGAAGGGAATTCGATGAGGAACTAGATTCGTCGTCTACGGCCCCGCGTCAGGTGAGCATTTCTTTTCGACTTGGTCCAGTCAACATTCGGCTGACCATCGACATCACCAGGTCCCCACCCACTCCCAGACGTATGAATCCAGCCGACACATTTCATCACCACAGCCAGTCCAGGCTTCCGTGCCAGCATCTACGCCATCCACCTCTCCCTCACTCGACTTCGCCAGCCAACTTTGGAATGCCCTTAGTGGTGGACGTTCCAACGAGGAGAGAGCAAACATCTTGCGAGACCTTGGCCTTGACGTTCCCTTCAATGTCACCCTTGCTCCGAAGACCCGCGGTCCTGCAGCTGAACAGGTTCGTATTACGCAAGCGATGTAACGGATTTCACAGGTGTATTGACATGCTTTCTTCCTCCCCGATGCAGCGGCCAATCCCAGCTCAACGCAGCACTGCGGCACCAAGACCGACCGCTCCTCAGCCACAGGCGCAGCCGTCCAGGCCAGCCGCCAGCGCCTCTCCCTATCCCAGTCATCGACCATTCTGCAGCTCCGACAACTCCACAACCCAAGCCATCAACAAGTCGCAATCCTTCCCCTGCTCCAGTCAAGCAAAGCCCATTTGCGCAGATCGAATCAATCCAAACCAAGTTTGACTCTCTACGAGCCTCAACTCCAGACCTATCCGATCATCAGAAGAAGCACGAGTACCTCGCCGAACTGAACAAGCTGTTGACGTCGCTTGACGCGGTCGAAAGCAGTGGGTCGGAGAGCATTAGAGGTGCGCGGAAGGCGCTCGTCCGTGCCGTGGAGGACGAGCTGGAGGAAATTGAAGGGAGCCAGGATGTGGAGAAGCACGAGGCTGATGAAGACCAGCATACGGAGGAGCCTAAAGAGGAAGTCAAAGACCAATGAAAGCCAAACGTTGCAGAGGCTGCTCCCGAGTCTCAGGCTTCTGCCGAACCCGTAGCAGAGGAAGTCGAGATCAAATCCGTATCTGAATCGAACCCCACTCAACTGCACTCCATCGAACCTGCTATCGAGGAGCCCACCGACGTCACTACTCTACCCTTGTCGACTGAGCCCGAACCTTCTTCCAAGCCTGCCTCAACGGAGGGTGAAACGCAACCCAGCGTTCCGGCCACCATCCCTGACATAATCTTGCCCGCATCACAAGCCAACGCAAAGCCGGAAGTCGATGCGGGTGATGAGGAGGTGCATGGAGCTAGCCAGGACACGGAGGAGCAACCCGGTCGCGGTTGTCAGTCGGCAATCGCGAGCCAAGACTCTAAGTTTCCCAAAACTCAGCGTCCTCCAAGCGTCGAGATCGAGGAGGTCCCTGATGAGGAGAGCTTGAGCGGGTCGCCATGGGTCGGCTATAAGGATCTATAAGTCAGTGGTCCCATCGCAGGGCACTATGGAATCCAGTACATTGGAAAATCAAATTTATCGTATGCTTTGGTGTATATTTATCACCTTGCTCCGTCAACGTCTCTCTCATTATCGTATTTACGTAATCAGTGCGCGGTGCCACCTGCAGGGTCCTAGTCCCCCGCCGGAGGTTAGTCGGTGCTTCCTTTTCTCTGTCCCCCAAACACCCCTGCTAACGTCTACTCGTTCTTCGCTTCTCTACATCTTCAATTACTTATGATTCTGCCGCCTCATTTGTGTCTTGTTGCTGAGTGACTCTGATGTATTGGCATTGTTAGCTAGCCTTTTCAAGCCAGTTTGCAAGTTTGGGGAATAGAAAGTAGTTCCTGCTGCTTCCCTGACCAGAACTTTGAAAACACCGCATGTGCGTTTAATCTGGTTATCTGCCAATCGTCCATCATCACTTGCCCGTTCTACTCAGCAACAGGAAAAAGCAATACTAGCGTCATATGCGGTAGTAAGAGGACGTGGTGTCGGTGTAAACGATTTTGCTATTAAGCGAGAGTTTAATCTGGAAGCTCCGGCGCTGTTATCGGTACTATTCCGCCCTTTGGATACCTTCAATATGCCCAAGCGGTAGTACACCAACGCATGTGCAGGTGGACCTTCGCGGCTTTCGATTCTATTCATGCTAGTTCTGATTCAGAATGGCATCGAGTCACTCTAACTTGAGTTTCCAGAGCGACAACGGTCACGAAGTGCTTATTGAGCTCATTTCGCTCTACTTTACTACTGCTACAGTCTGCGCTCCGGGTCCACCCGAGCACATGGAGGCCTGCAATCGATCAATGTTCGACTCTCCAAGCTGTTCAAGTCCCAACCATGAAGAAAATACAGCCCCTGCCGCAAGGAAGCTGCAGATGGTATGTATGTCGCTAAGCGTTTCGGTATTAGTACGTCCCGTCCGAACCACAAAGACTAATAATAAGCGCTTACGTGGTCTGTTTCTACGTAAAGGGATAAACTCCAGCAACTTGCCGAATGGCGAATCGATTCGTCCTCGATCGAATTCCCGAACGACGGCCCGGAGTTTCGCTCGATCGGGGAGGTTTTGCGACGGTTTCACGAGCGTTTTTGGTTTCTACTCCATCTTCGAAAAGTGGGCGGACGATTCAGCTCAAGCGGACGGCGGTTTGTTTAGACTTATCCCATTACTTGACTTTTGCTATTTACATTAAATAAAATAATAAAGGAGTCCACACAAAACTATAGCGAAGATTAATCTCCTGTCCCGGCTTCGGCGGGTTCCTGGAGCAAGGTGCTCGACGCACGACACGTGCGACCCAAGTTAATTGATGTACATGTAGCTTTATTTCTCTGATATGCATTTGCAGTTTTCTTTGAAACGATGAGGGTTCCCTTAGTGGAAGATGTAGCATTCGGCCCCAAGTTGAACGTATGCATCGCGTCGATACTTATCCCGAACCCATCGTTATCTCCTACTCTTTCACCCAAATATTCTTAACACACTGTTCCACTTGCACATCTTCAAGCTGATAGGCTTCGTTGAGGGCGCGGAGAACTGAGTCGCCTGGCTTGTTTCCTTGGGAAGTTCGGAATGGGGACATCCGAGAGTTTAGCCGCCGGAGACTGGGACATTCTCGAACATGAAGAGCACCATATATCGCCTCACGAGCCCAATGAACCTGTTGAGGGGGGACATCCGTAGTAACTCCAAGCCCTTGATTATCTAGCCTCGCCGGCGACGGAAGGTCGTTGAAGCCTAGTCAGCTATGTAAGCAGTAGGTTACAGCCCAAAGGTCTTGAATGCATTAATGCTCGCAGAAATTGAATTCGGTACAAAAATGCTGCTTGTTCACTTTTCCATCCCAGGCTGTCCTCTCGTCCATCAGTCGCTCTCGATAGCTTTCGGCCTCCGCCCAAGTCATCACGCTGTCGACATTGTCCAACACCATATCCGCCAGTTCTTGGGGTAGTGGGACCTTTACGCCATGATCATCTTTGGTAAATGATTCATACAATGCCTGGCGGGTCCAATGACTTTGCTGGGGAGGAATATTTGTGGTCGACGGAACTCGGGTTTCTGGGTCAACCAGGAATAAGGCGAGGATCTTGCGATAGCCTGGTTTTGTTGGGTCGGCAAGCTTGAATGAAGAGACTTGATGCTGATATATGTTTGGGAAAGCAATGCATCGGTTGACAGACGTCTTTACCGCACCAACAACTTGATTGCTTTCTTGGCCACTTCAGATCCGGGAGAACCAAAGAGAAGTTTATTCAGCAACTGCTCGCAGGTAGATACCAAATGACTGCGTACTACTCCATGCCCCATGTTAATTCAATTCCCTTGTCATCATTCTGTTCGTAGTTTTGACTAAAAAAATTGACGGCCACACGGAATGTAATATGACTGTCAGTGATGTTGTTGCAGTCGTAGTAGTAGATCCCTGAAGCGACGATCCGTTCATTGGCCATTCCCTCCACGTGCCAGTTTCCACCTGGGTATTCGGGCTTATCTGGGCTCTATGAGAAACCAGATAAATCGTCAGAACGGAGGAGACACGAGTGGTGTAGTACAAACTAGGTGTATATTGGCTAGCTTGACAATGACTTGTACCGTCTTCCCTTGGATTGAATACGTTGCATTTCGCTGAGTGACGTCTTGCCCGCTTTCATGATACCCCTTCTCATCCACCCAAGGCAAACAGATGATCTTATTCTCCTCGTATGCTTGATCTAGTTTGTCAAACTCCTCTTCACTAATGCTTCCGCAATCTGACCATGACGGTTTTGGATGCCCCTCACTTGCGTCCCATCCATACAGCCCGTCCGTCTTCTTTCTTCCTGGGAGGTCATTGTTATTGTCTGGATGTATGTCGGTTAATACTCGGTCCCATAGAAGTGAGAAGCGTCCCACTAAAGCTTCGATGACGGGAACAAGTTCCTTGTGAGTTTGCGGGTGAACGTTGTTGATATAGCCCAGAGCCCTCGCCGGTGTCCCGTCATGGCCCACTTGGAAATCAGTCGGGATCCACGAGAACCTCTTCGAATACGCCCACTCCGCTAAATTACTATACGTTGGACGGAGTGCGGCCAGAGCTTTCTTGCCATCGACTGTATCCCAGCATTGGGTGCGCTCATAAACGGCGCAGAATAGCGAGGGGTGGACGAGATCAAGGACTAGGTTGTCGGATCGAGGATGCCAATCCTTTTCATCTTCGGGAACGTTTTCGAGTACCGCAGCTGCTGATATCAATTTGGACCTCAATTCCTTGGAGATTAGAGCGTCCGACTCCCAAACTCGAACGTGACAGGATGGCTGTTTGCAAGTAAAGGTTTGGCCGCGTTCTCTAAAGCTAACAATGAAGGGGTGCAAACCTGAATCCCTGTTGCTTCGTCTCTCATTGTCGCGTAGTCTTCGAGCTCGTCTAGGACCCACTCAATCTCATCTTCATTGAGTTTAGCTCCTCTGATCGTCTGTTCCGATGCTTCCTCCGCCCATTTCGAACGGATATCAGGATCGTTGATCTTGGTCCACCATGAATTCTTGCACCGGAGAGCATAAGATAGCTCGATCATGCGAAGGTCTACCAGCTATTCAAGAAGCTCAGGTTAGTGGGATGGTTCCCCGGGAACTGGTTGCTTGGCACACAGGCAATACTGGATCATCACTGTTGTTGGTCTCGAAACGGCCGGCAAACGGAAAAGGGAACTTGTTGGTAGTCATTGCTGAGCTTGTCGATTCCTTGCCTTGTAGAGAGATGAGTGAAAACTGGTGGTTGTTCGAAAAAGCGCTCTTGTTGGCGGGGTTACAATCAGCAGTGGCCATATGGTTCTATGCCGTTTGAACCGGTCTCACGTTGGCAGGACCCCCGTCAATGCCGTGACAGGCGCCAGGGTGACCCTCAGCACAGCCACAGAAGCCATCGAAAGAACCACCCCAGAAGAGTGCCGTTGCCACGTATAACTGAGAATACAGCGAACATATGAGCAATATTGATTTCGATTCAAGACAAACGCGCGAACCTCGATATCCGCGCGTCAATGCTCGCAGAAGTTAAACTGGGTACAGAAGTGGTACCGGTCAACGTCACGTACAAAAGCCGTCCTCTCATCCATCAATTGCTCCCTATACGCTTTGGCCTCTGCCAAGGACATCACGTTATCAACTCGGTCCACAACCATATCCACTGCATCTACGGGAAGAGGGGCTGAATTCAGCTTATGACGATCCTTGACAAGAGCATCATATATCGCCTCACCAGCCCAATGAATCTGTTGAGGGGGAATATCCGTAGTCGACGGTATACGGTTTTCAGGATCAACCAGGAATAAGGCGACGATTTTGCGGTGGCCTGGTTTAGTAGGGTCGACGAGCTGGAACGATGAGACTTGATGTTGATAAATATTCGGGAAGGCGATGCATCGATTGACGGATGTTTTGACAGCACCGACGACTTGGTTGCTTGGTTGTCCTCTTTTGGAGGTGAAGAAGGAAAACCCTTAACTTCTGGCGGAATTGGAATACAAAGAAGTGACCTACGACTCCATTCCCCACGTTAACCTTATCCCGGTGCTATCGCTCTCCTCGTAATGAGCGCCTTCAAAATTAACCCCCATACGGAAGGCAAGTTGACTGTCGGTGACGTTTTCACAGTCGTAGTAGTAGATGCCAGAGGCGACGATGCGTTCGTTCGCCATGCCTTCGACATGCCAGGCGCCGCCGGGGTACTCGGGCTTTTCCGGGGTCTGCAATAGACAAACGGTCGGCGTCAGTTATGATACTTGGCGGGTTCGAGGGAATGGTTTCAAAACATACGGACCAAGTGAATATTGGCTAACTTGACAATAACTTGAACCGGTGTCCCTTGAATTGAGTACGTGATGTACCGGTCGGTTATATCTTCGCCACTTCCACGGTACCCGCGTTCATCAACCGTTGGAAGCACGATGATTTTATGATTTTCCCAAGCTTCATACCGTCTATCGAATTCCTCATCCTCCATTTCCTGGCGGCTTTGTCGCGAAGGACATGGATGCTCTGGGTGATCGGTCCACTCATATGCGGGATAAACCTTCTCTCTCCCAGGGAGGCAGTCCTTGTTTCTGGGATGGATGTCGGTCAAAACCTTGTCCCAGAGAAGTGAAAAGCGCCCAACAAGGGCTTCGATGACGGAAATGAGGTCTTTGTGATGCTGTGGGTGGATGTTATTGATGTAGCCTAGGGCTGTCGCTGGTGCGCCATCGTCCTCTAAGTTAAAGTCGGTAGGGATCCAGCAGAACGTTTCCGAATATGCCCAGCCCTCCAGATCCTCACTAGGGTTTCTGAGAGGTTTCAAGAAGCGAGCTCCGTTTGAGGTAATCCAGCGTTGGGTGCGACCGTAAACCGCGCAGAAAAGAGATGGGTGGACGAGGTCGAGGACCTGGTTGTTGGATCGAGGGTGCCAGTCTTTCTCCTCCTCGGGGACGTTCTCGAGAACGGCGACTGCGGACTTCAATCTTGAATGTAGGTCTTGAGAAATCAGTTTATCGGACTCCCAAATCCGGACGTGACACGACGGCTGTAGCAGCGCTGTCAGAAAACGATGCTCGATCTTTGAAAGAAATGAAGTGTTAGAAAGGTCTCACCTGGATACCGGTTTCCTCGTCCCTCATCAGCGCGTAGTCCTCCAGCTCATCAAGCAACCACTCGATTTCCGCCTCCTTGAGCTTGCCCCCTTGGATCTCTTGTTCAAGTGCTTCCGCCTTCCATTTCGATCGAATGGCGGGATCTTTGACTTTGATCCACCACGAAGGTTTGCATCGCAAGACGTATGATAGCTCGATCATACGAAGGTCGACGAGCTGAGGGGATAACAAAATTTTCCTGTTAGCAAGCTTTCCATAATTGAGCAGAGCCGTCGAGTGTCGTCCTCACCGTCAAAGCCGTATCGCCATCCTCATTGTATGCCTCAAAGTCGGTGAACGGGAAGGGGAAGTCGAGCACTGACATAATTCAGTTCTTTGAGAAACTTGAAAGTCGGTCCCAACCGTGGTCCTTAAATCTTTCGGCCTCGAGGCCTGCTTCGGAACTGCCAGAGACATTTTTATGTCAGACAAGGTAGCCACGTGCACAGTTCCCAAGGGACGCCAGCACAGTCGATCTACTCACGTTGGTATAGAATTGCTTGGTTTGATGAGTCATTTGGAAAGCGGCCTACGCGTTGAGACTTGGCTAGTTACCGAACAAACAGTCCAGCGTTTGATGTGGCGAGGTTTGGAAGCTGCTTCGCACGGCGTGCGCCACAATGTCACGGTCTCGTCACTGGATCCAAGACTGACATGAACGCATACTGGAACGGCTATAGGACTTCGCGGATAGCAAGATATATTCCACTAAAAACTACTATAAAAGCTAGCTGGACAGGCGGACTGGAAAAAGCAATTCTCGCAGGTCGGAGGTCCCCATTAAGTTGTACTAACTACAGACTAGGTCCCCATGCATCCCGCGAAACACGCAGCAAGAACCAAACTCGGCAATCAGCCAATCACGCGTGTTGGGCAAAACCAGCGTCTCACATTCTACCCACCGGTCTCATAAAACTTTCACCAATCACTGTAACCCACTGCTGCAAGGTAGCGTAATAGCGACTCCGTGGGGTATCCCAAGATTTCGGCGAGACGGCGGGTATTTTCGGCAATAGGGCGGGGAGATCAAGGTTTAAGGGTTGTTTGTTTTGCACTCTCGATGTCTCCCGCTCCGTTCCGTGCTCCCCCATTGCAACCCCCAACCTGCGTCTTTTTCGCGTTGAAATCTCAGAAAATATCCTGGTCCACGCGTAAAACATGAGTGATGATTGAAAATAACTGGGTAACCTGAGGACGGTCCGCGTTCGAAATGACTCTTGGGCATGCATGCGCAAGACCTCCAGTCCTTGTCCCTTCACCCCAGCACAAGTTCCACCACCCCCGTCTTCTCGGATCAACCAGACCAGATTCAATTCATTGAGTCCCTTAGTACACGCCAATAGGCGATGTCCGGTATCCGGTGGCGAACAATTATCGACAGCAGTCGACGGATTAGAAAAAGGTGCTAGCTGAGGCCGTTACCACGAAATATTTCTGTAACAAGTTCGATTAATTTCTCTGAGAATCCTTCTCTCTCGCTCCATATACTCAATATGATGCGCGTAACTTGACTGGCCATGAAACGAGGCTGATGTTAAACCATTCACCGAACGAATATCGAAATTTCAGCAAGAATTTTCTGACCATTTTATTCTTCCAAGCTATACTCCCTATCGAAGCTGAGCTCAGGAAGTACTGACGCTTTAGGAAATCTCTACGACCTGCACCTCTTCTCTCAATAGTCTAAGAAGCTCGCCCGAGGCAGCGTCTACGATCTTCCTACCTTTTATCACCACCGTTTCAATCGGCATCCACCACAAACTTCCCGCATCTTCATCGACCCCTGCCCCGACAACTCCACTGGCCTCGTTTTTACCTTCATTCTCTCCCTCTCCATCATCTTCGCCTTCGCTATCGCTGTCCTCGTCATCCTCATCCTCATCATCCGTCTCGTCCTCTCCAGTTTCTTCATCGTCATAGTCGTCTTCATCATACTCGTCACCGTCCTCTTCTTCGCTTTCCTCTTCGTAATCGACAGGACCTGTTCCATTCCTGGAGCGGACGAAATCCAGGAGCCGTTTGAGAGTGCGGGGTGAAGGATTTCCACGTAAGATCAACTTGTTTAAGTGCGGCCACTCCACACCAAACACATCGCTCTCCTCTTTGCAGATACGGACAACCCCAATCTCCGCCACGCCCAGATCGAGAGAAGTGATGTATGGGAATACGTTTATGAGGAAACGGAAGAAATCCCCGTTATGCCGCGGCCTGTACCCGTCGTCTTCCGGGTCAATGACCAAAGAGCGGACGTTCTCGATGGTCAAGTTTCCTTCGACGTATTTTTCGGCCAACTGATCCATGACCTCTTCCCAGTCGACCGGAAGACGTGACATCGTCTCGTAACAGACCGACGGCGCCGTGACGTGTACCGTTTCCAAATTCGGCGCGTGAAGGGCGAGCAAAAACCTAGTTGCAAAGTCGGCAGCGGTCCCACATTCCATCCCGAGGTAGCGTAGCGAAGGGCATGGTAGAACGAATTGCTCCTCCGAGTCGTCTTTGACGTCAAAAGTAGATTCGCCGCCCACAAAAGTGAGGTTTTCGAGCGAGGTTGACTTCGTAATAAGCGCAGAGATAGAAGAAGTAGACCATTGCCAACACGCGCCACTTTCCAGAGTGAGAGATTTGAGATTGCTGAGGTTAGAGTTGATGGGGAAGAGACCTGTCAAGGTGAGTGTCCGGAGATTCGTCCCTCCACCTGGGATTCTAATGGTCCGATTGGGTCCATCGTGGAACATGCTATCGTAGTCAAGATCGACCTCCTCGAGCATGGGCATCTCCAACTTCTCCAGTACACCTCTGACGACGTTTAAGCCACCATACGTCGTCATATAAGTAATGAGCACCCGGATCCTCGGAGCGGCAGGCCGGAGGACGTCGCACAAATGGTCACGAAGACCACGTCTTTGAGAAGACTTGAAAATATAGAGCTGAATTTCGAGCGGAAGCGACTGTGAGCGCTCGATGCAGAGGCGTACGAGGTCGTGAGACGACTCCGCGTCGCTGATCCCGAAGGAGGTCCAGAGATCAGGAGTAGCGATGATGACTTGTCGTAGTCTGCTATTGATGCGAGTTAGGTGAAAGATGAAAGGAAAGTAATCTACCGAGGAGCGGAGGTAGAACTGAGCAATGAGGATCAGTAGCTCTGTGGGCAACTTGCTTAGATAGTCGACAGGCTTCGGATCATGTTTCGGAGCAGGCATGGTATTCAGAGCCTTCTGATCCATGGTGGCGTCAGTAATAAGTCAGTAAAGAAGTGCGAGGTACGAGCTCTTACAGGACTGGGATTTGCTACGACAGTGGCCGAGGGCGTCATGATAACAGATAAAAGTACTGTATAATGGGCGTGAAGGGGTCTACATGATTTCAAACAACAGAGAGTTAGCTGTAGGAGTGAAGAGGTTATTCAATACTCACGAACAGTGGCTATGTTGTGAGGGGGAAGTGCAGTGGTGGTTGTCGGAAAGCCGAGGACTACTGACGTCATCGGATTTTTATATTGTTTTCCCAGAACGGGGATTCCCAGCGGCGTCTTCCACCAATTCCATGCGTCAAACAGTCTGGAGCATAACACCTCGACGATTGGATCTTTATTCCTAGCTATGATACGAGTTACCCGTTACATATTCATCCGCGCGCAGGGCTCGCTCGTGAAAATCAACAACCCGACACAGCCGTCAGACAGTCCAGCACTTAAGACACGCCCGAATCACGATAATCGGTTAACTAACGTTACCCGCAGTCCACATAAACAGCCCTGACAGAATCTCCACGATCCTGCCTTTGTCGTTTTTGAAGACGACGGTGTTGTCTTTGACCTCTTGACCATGGTCTTGGTGAGGACCTCGATGTTCTGCTCCCTGAACCTCGATTCGGGGTACTTGATCACTTCCCGGCCGTAGACGGGTAGGACGTTTGGTAATGCTTCGGCGAGGGTGAATTTTGAGCTTGTCAGCGAGTTCGGAGTACCATGAACGCAGTTCACCCTTGATCAAGTCGTACATTTCGGCTGGAATTCGACGCCTGTGGAACCGCCGCCAACGGCGACTCACGTACAAAGATATTAGTTAGACGTATCATGGCTTTCAAGTTTGTTACGGCGCGCCCGACTTACTCATGTGCATCAACGTCTTCCTCGCTTTGGTCGGGGAATGCGGGGGACTCGATGCAATCCATAACACGCGCGGAGCTCCCGTCGAGAGGCTCCTTGAAGAAGCATGGGCGCTAGATACAAAGAATAGCCACAGGCAAAGAGGATGATCTCAGAATCAGTCACCACGATTCGCAACGCTTAAAATCGTCTCGCAGTCCTCACCTCCCTAACACCAGGAAAGCCAAACCTCTAGGTCTTGGCGCCTAAGGCGGAGACCAAGATGCCGCACGGAATCATCAGGTTGTTGGCTTCTCCTTGATGTCTGACAGGTCCGCGGGTGTGGCTTGCTTGCTGTGAAGGTCGACTTTGGGAGCTTCAGCTTCATAGGTGGAGACTTGGCGCGCTTTGTGTGCAGCGACGTAGCGAGGCATTGGAACGGCCCTCGAAAGTTCCAACCACAAGCGATGGAAGGAAGTGGAAGGAGCAGCATGAAAAAGAAGTACTTCTGGGGTCTGAAGAGGACCGAAAATGCGTGCAGTGAGTCCCCTGCACGATTGAAGGCGAATTGGAGAATTGTAAATTGGACTGATCAAATGAAACGAATTGGGAGACCTACGAACTTGCAATCCGAGCCCTCCGTATCCGCCTTCTCCAGCTTGCTCGTACCAGCCCATCAGCTCGCGAGAATTGAAAAAAAAATTCTTGTCCTCCTCGAAAGGCGTTTGCTATGCCGGTGGGTGGATTTCATTTGGTCGCAAAGTAAGTGAGCGTGGTGTTCGTGCCTAGGACGGTGACCGAGGTGACCCGATCGAATGTGGTCAGCCTTCTATGGAACCGGGGTGTTTTTGTGGTGGCATCTTGAGTCTCGATGGCGTGAAAATACCTCTGGAGGAAGCGGCGAAAGGTTAACTTCGCGGCAACACCTTGGGAGGCAAGTGTGCTCCTCACAGTCATCGAAGACATCAGAGAATCCAACGATCATTTGATTTCTGTTGCATGATCGACGTGCCCGGCATTAGGTGCATGTGTAGAGAGAGACGAGGTGATGGAGAGACATGATCGAGCAAAAATGGCTCAGGTTGCGCACGCCCAGCCTTCGGACTGATGACGTAACGGTCCCAACACTAAACTCAGGGTCTCGAATCTCTCCATCACCTATTCCCGACTTCTTCACCTGTTTTCCCTTCTCTGGCGGTGACAAGTTGTCTCACGTCGGCCATCGACTGGATTCAACCCATGTTTCTCCCTTTCCAGTTGGTAGTTATAACTGGCTGTGAGGTGTGTGTATATCTGGTTTACTGCCCCTCTCCCCGGCGCACCAGTCAGCTCGCACCGCGATTGCCATCACCATCGCCACTACCGCGTCCGTCATTCCAAGCTGAGAGATGCAAGGCTATCAGATAGATTGTTATTGGATTAACATTCCAGGCGTCGCGAGACAAGTATACGCTAAACATGCTGAAAAGTAGCTGAGCTGTCCAGCGGTACTGAGACGAAGTGGGCATCACTGATTGATTCTACGCGTACAATCGATTGTTGCTCTGCAGTAGGGTCGACCCGGACTGCAAGTTAACGCGCGGCGGTACCCTTACTATGGCGAACTTTTCCGCGGAAAAAGAAATTTAGCGCACAACTTCCGGTTCAGCGCACAGCTTGGATAAAAAATGCGCAACTTGCCCCTATATTGCCGCGTGACCCCCAGATTGCGTTTGAGGGTCGTTTTGTGCGATTTGACGATGGGTAGCAAGTGCGAGGTTGGGGTTCGAAGTTGCGCGCAACCCCCAACCTGCGCACGCAACTGACCACATGTGTGCGCAACTTGAGATTCGCGCACCTGTTGCTATCTTAAGGTGATTTCGCTCTGGGTGACGTTTGCATGACTTGGGTAAAGGTCCGAGTCGGTGAGATGCGCAGGTGCGCAAACCACAACGTGTGCGCGCAACTCGGAGGTCAGGAATGCCCAACTCGGTAACTCCTGAAGGAAGCATGAGATAATTCATTTACGCCGCTTTTTTATTAGAACACCGATCTATTCCGAGAGCACCAAGTGCTGTCTCCAGGATGATGACGCGGGGGACCTCACCCTGATCCCTGGGCTATGCTTATGCCAGACGATGTGCCAAACAGATATGTGCCTTTTAAAAATTAGATACAACATTATGATACATAGATGACTGGTATGAGTATGTGAATAAGGGCTCAAGTATCGCATGCCGTGCACTCCTAAAATCGTCGCCCCTGGTTTTCATTTGAAATGATGTGATATTCAGAGTGCTCCGTTACAAAATACCCTCTTCCGGGACTTGCCGAGCTGTGGCTTTGCGCATGCCGGATGGCGGACAAGTTGTGGGTTGCGCACCTGAGCATCTCACCAACGCGCACCTTCACCAAAGTTATGCAAACAACATTCAAAGCAAAATCAACTTGAGTTAGCAACAGGCGCGCAAGCCTCAAGTTGCGCATGCGCGGGTCGGGACTTGCGCACACTTGTGGTCAGTTGCGTGCGCAACTTCGGTCCCCCAACCTCGCACTTGCTACCCCTCGTCAAATCGCACAAAACGACCCTCAAACGCAATCTGGGGGTGACGCAGCAGTATAGCGGTAATTTGCGCATTTTTCATCCAAGCTGTGCGCTGAATCGGAAGTTGTGCGCTAAATTATTTTTTTCCCGGAAAAGTTCGCCACAGTAAGGGTACCGCCGCGCGTTAACTTGCAGTCCGGGTCGACCCTATTCATCCGGAGAAGAGAGCCTAGAATATGAAGCTCAGTAGCACGTAGCGGGTTCGCAGGTTCGATCGACTAGGGGCCTTAAGGAAACCGAAAGGCTGCTTGGTGGAAGCGAATCGAAGGGTTCATGCCTGTCACCTTATCTGCAGCACTAGATCGCGGGCCACGTGGCGGCTTGCGCCCGAACATTCCAAGAGGGAATAAGGCCTCGAAAGCGCTCATGACTGTTGCACTTTCTTCGCGCTAAAGGGCACAGAGAGGGGCGGTACGCGCGCCGTTCACGATTCCCGTGTTATATATAAAGCCCCTCAGATTCGCGACTCCGGCTTCACCCCCCTCGGCGAAGCTCCTACCTGACCATCGACCCATCTCATCTTCGATCCTTTTCACCTTAAACCATTCGATGCAACTAGACCAAAACGACGACGCCAACCGTCGTGGTTCGCAAGGGTCCGATCTTGGCGGTTCTGGCAGTACGTCCCAGCCAAGCAGCAGATTAGTAAGCCGCCCCCCCCCGAATCCCGAAGAGTCATGATAGCCGCTCACCGAATCCTATTTCTACGTAGAGGGACAAGCTCCAGAAACTTGCAAAATGGCGAATCGATTCGTCCTCGATCGAGCTCCCGGAAGACGGTCCGGAGTTTTGTGGAGGATTTGCGACGGTTTCACGGGCGTTTTTGACTTCTACTTCCGCCTCAAAAAGTACCGCGGACGATTCAGCTCAAGCCGGAAGCGAGAACGAGCCTGATAATGGACCGCCCAAGCGGAAGGTCTGTTCCGATGAGACTCACATTGTTTCCTACAACAAGTCATTGAACGAGCTGCCTTCCACTGTTAGGCCAGAGCAGTAAAGAAGCTGAAGATCGAGAATGGAGATGACAAAGGGCGGGTATTTTTGGTGAGGATAAGCTATCCCATCGCGTCGAGCTCTCGCACAGCGCTAAGTCGTCTCAGTTGGCACTCAGGAAAGCGGGATTATTGGACAGGCTTCCTCACGAAACCGCCATCGAGCTGGCGGTATTGGTTGAAGATATACGCAAGGGCAAATTAGTACGTCCCCCCCGAATCACGAAGAGTCATCATGAGCGCTCACCGAAGCCGGTTTCTACGTAGAGGGATAAAATGCCGGAATTTGTGGAATGGCAAAATGATCCGGCGTCCATCGTGTTCGGGGGCGACGTCCTAATGTTGCGTGGAGGAGATGCAACAGTCTCACGATCGGTCTTGGTTTCGACCTCCGGTACTGAGAAACGAGCGGACAATTTAGCACGTACCGGAGGGAAGGACAAGTCTGACGATGGAAGCCCTCGGCGAGAGGTAAGTCACAAATGATACTCACTTGTTTCCTACAATGAGTCGTTGAACCGTTGTTGACTCCCAAATCTTAGACTGTGGCAGTAAAGAAGCTAAAGATGGAGGATAAAAAAGACAAGGAGAAGATATTGGGGGTGAGCATGCATTCAGTCTTTGCATTCACACAGTACTGAGTCCGTTTAGTTGGCGCTCAGGGAAGCGGGGTTCTTAACGGAACTTTCTCACGAAAACATCGTCAAACTCAAAGGATTTGTTGAGGATATGTCCGAGGATAGGGTCTGGCTGGTCTTTCCCTGGGCAGACAACGGGAATTTAAAAGACTTCGTTGCGTCGCATGAATGGAAGATCCCTGAACGAATCTCGCTGGTAGGATCAGAACACTGCATTTTAAGTCGTCTTCTGAGAAACCGTACCGCAGATGAACGACGTCACGAAAGGAGTGGAATACCTTCATACTCGGGATCTGCCGATATACCATGGCGACCTTAAATCGGTGGGTCTGGATATTGTCGTGACAGTACACTTGGCAAACGTAGCCCTACATACAGATCAACATATTAGTCAACCAGCAGTATCGAGCAGTTATCACGGACTTCGGATCCGCGCGTCGTCTCGCCAAAAAGGATTCAGGCACCCAAGCCAAAACACCTGAGAGGGAACCGCAGCCAGCCCTGGTGCTCGAGGCGACCTTTTCAGAAGCAAGCAATACGATAACACTGAGGAGCAACACGTATACCCTGCGCTGGGCTGCTCCAGAGCTGCTCATAGACGAGGGACCAGGCCCGTGGAGCGATATCTGGTCATTGGGCTGGATTTTTTTTGAGGTATCACTGTATATAAACATGTTCCTCGGTCGAGGCTCATCATCATCGGCTAAATAGGTCATCACCGATCACATTCCGTTTCAAGATGTCCCACAGAACTACGTTGTGATCGCCCGCATCGTTCAGGGAAAACTCCCATCCATCGCTGATCACGTCCGCGTGGCGTTGATCCGGGCACTTTACTCGCTTATGGTGAAGTGCTGGAGCATCGATCCCAGCAAGCGGCCGAAGGCTGAGGATTGTCGAAAGTCGATGGAGTGGATGGTGGGTAATGCTGGCTTTGGGTGACTTGAACGCGATTGACATGTTATCATTTAGCCGATGACTATTCCTTCCCGAGCTCTGTCTCCTGACCTCCTTTTGCAATTGGGACTAATGTATGCAATGCAGGATGACTTGGAGAATGGCTTAAAGTATTTAGTCGACGCCCACGTTAACCAAGCACGGCAAATGGTTGATGCACCCCCTGATCACGCGCCAGATCCTTCCGCATCCACCCCTCAGTATTTCCACCCTACCTCCAACCTGGGAACGATCATGGAGTGCTCCCTTCGAACCCTTACCGACCTCATGAATAGATCCCTGAAAGTCTCCTCCGTCTTGGGTCCCTCCGACGACCATCGCCTTGACGGTGACGACCTCAAGAGATTGTCGGAGTTCACCAAAGATAACCCCGCCCAAGACATGACGAGTGCCGACGTTCTCTTAGCTCTTGCTAGCGCGTACCTCGCTCTAAACGAGCACAGCAAAGCCGCTGCAGTCTACTCCAAGGCAACCCAAATCTTTGCTGAAAGCAACAACGGAAAAGGTAGAGCCGACGCTCTATTTGGTCTGGCTGAGGCGTATCGCCTTCAAACCGAGTACGGCGAGGCGGTTAAATCATACAGCAAAGCCATCCAGCTCTACGACGAGATGGGCAACAGAAAAGGGAGAGCCGACGTTCTGTGGGGTCTCGCTGAGATAGATCGCCTTCAAAAACAGTACACCCAGGCCTCGGTGGGTTTCTCTGAAGCGTTGCAAATCTTCACCGACATCGGCGAGAGACAAGGCAGAGCCATCACTCTGTTGTGCCTTGCCGAGATTCGCCGCCACCAGGATCAGCTCAACGATGCAATACCCTTTTATGGGCAAGCTGCTGAAATTTTCAAAAGAGTCGGATCCCCTGAGGTTGCAGCACGGGTTCTAAATCTGGCCGCCTCTTCCCGCCAAAAACTCGGACCAGCTGGGCCCACCAGCATGGAAGAGCTCCGCAGGAGACGTCTTGCTCGTTTCGGTGGTCAATAAGGACACGTATCCTGTATATAGTATTAGAGCTGTAACTCTACTTAGCTTTAGTACAAATTCTAGTGGAGGCCATTACCACGGAATATTTCTCCTCCAAGTTCAATCTCTCTTAGAGTCTGCTTCTCCCTCGCTCTCTATACTTAATATACTGCGGGTGATTTGAATTACCATGGGCCGACGCTGATGTTAAGCCATTCACCGAATGAATATCGAAATTTCAGCAAGAATTTTCTAACCATCTTATTCTTCCTAGCTATACTCCCTATCGAAGCTGAGCTCAAGGAGCACGGACGCATTAGGCAATCTCTACGACCTGCACCTCTTCTCTCAATAGTCTAAGAAGCTCACCTGAGGCGGCGTCTGTGATCTCCCTCCCTTTTATCACCACCGTTTCAATCGGCATCAACCACGAACTTCCCGCATCTTCATCTACCCCAGCTCCGACAACCCCACTGGCCTCGTGTTTCTCTTCATTCGAAGCGCCTTCGTTCCCTCCCTCTCCACCATCCTCGCTCTTGCTTTCGCTGCCCTCATCTTCATCCTCCTCGTCCGTCTCATCTTCTTCGGTTTCTTCATCGTCATAGTCGGCTTCATCATACTCGTCACCACCCTCTTCTTCGCTTTCCCCCTCGAAATCAACAGGACCTGTCCCATTCCTGGAGCGGACGAAATCAAGGAGTCGTTTGAGAGCGCGGGGTGAAGGATTTCCTCGTAGGATCAACTTGTTCAGGTGCCCCCACTCCACATCGAACACGTCGTTCTCCTCTTTGCAGATACGGAGAACCTCGATTTCGGCCACATCCAGATCGAGAGAAGTGATGTATGGGAATACGTTTTTGAGAAAACGGAAGAAATTCCGATTATGCCCCGAACTGTACCCTCCTGCTTCTGGGTCAATGACCAAAGCGCGGACGTTTTCGACGGTCCAGTTTCCTTCGACGTATTTTTCGTCCAACCGATCCATGACCTCTTCCCAGTCAGCCGGGACCATCGTCTCGTAACAGACCGACGGCGTCGTGACGTTTACGGTTTCCAAATTCGGCGCGTGAAGGGCGAGCAAGAACCTAGTTGCAAAGTTGGCAGAGATCCTACCTCTCATCCCGAGGTGGCGTAGTAAAGGGGATAGTAGAACGGATCCCGCCGAGTCGTCTTCGACGTCAAAAGTACATTCGCCGCCCACAAAAGTGAGGTTTTCGAGCGAGGTTGACTTTGTAACAAGCGCAGAGATAGACGAAGTAGACCATTGCCACCACGCACCACTAGTACTCCCAAGAGTAAGAGATTTGAGATTGCTGAGGTTGGAGTTGATGGGGACGAGACCGGTCAAGGTGAGTGTTCGGAGATTCGTCCCTCCACCTGGGATCTTAATGGTCCGATCGGGTCCATCATCGAACATGCTGGGATAGTCAAGACTGACCTCCTCAAGCATGGGCATCTCCAAATTCTCCAGTACACCTCTGACGACGTTCAAGCCACCATACGTCGTCATATAAGTAATGAGCATCCGGATCCTCGGAGCGGCAGGCCGGAGGACGTCGCAGAAATGATCACGAAGACCACCTCTTTGAGAAGTGTTGAACGTATAGAGCTGAATGTCGAGCGGAAGCGACTGTGAGCGCTCGATGCAGAGGCGCACGAGGTCGTAAGACTCCGACTCCGCGTCACTGATCCCGAAGGAGGCCCAGAGATCAGGAGTAGCGATGATGATTTGTCGTAGTCTGCTGTTGGTGCGGGTTAGGCGAAAGATGGAAGAAAAGTAAATTTCCGAGGAGCGGAGGTAGAACCGAGCAATCAGGATAAGGAGCTCTGTGGGCAACTTGCTTAGGTGGTCGACGGGCTTCGGATCATGTTTCGGAGCAGCCATGGTCTTCAAAGCCTTCTGAACCCCGGTATCGTCAGCAAAAGGTCAGTGAGAAAGTGCGGTGTACGAGCTCTTACAGGGCCAGACTTTTTGACGGATAGAGGCTGAGGGCGTTATGATGACAGACAAGGGGCGTGAGCGGACAAAATTTAACAGCTGGAGGAATAGTCCAGATTATTTCAGAAACCGAGCGGTTGACTCCAGAGAATGAAGAGGCTTTTACAATACTCACGGTCAGTGGCTCGGTAGATAGGGGCAAGTACGGCCGGTGGTGGTGGTCGAAAAGATGAGAACCACTGACGTCCGGGACCTTTATATACTGTATCGTTTTGTCCAGAACGGCGATTCCCAGCTAGCGGCATTTGACGGCGACCCGTTGCGTCAAAAAGATCTAGATAATAGCAACTAGATGGTTACGATAACTGGTCAGCTAACTTACGCTGAGAGTTGCCCTTACCTACTCGTCAGCAAAGCTCGTTCATGATAGCCAATAACCCGACTCAGTCGCTATACAGTCCATCACTCAAAGCACACTCGAAGCACATTGAGATTTTGCGTTTTTATATATAGATAGTATCCAAAAACTAAACGCAAAAAAGAAAAAGCAAACGCAAAACTGGCCCCAACACGAATGAGAAGAAAACACGGACAGAAGAAGGACAAACTTCCGTTTTCTTACACGTGACGCAGCGAGGGGGCAAAACCAAAACCAGAAAAGGGGGGAAAGCAGCCAACATAAGATGATAGGATTTTATTTATTTAATTTACATGATTCCATTCCTGATAGAACGGGGGAAGGGTGACGGAAGTATACGTAGCGGGCATTCAAGACGAAACGTAGTAGTTCGAGAGTGTACGTGTAGCCGTTGCACGTGAATGTAAGATGGAGGGGTAGGAAGATAGCCTAAAATCGAGGAAGATACGGAGGGGGAAGACGTTGGTGTGGGAGGGGGTCACGTTGAAGTAGCGAGAGGGGAGGAAGGAGGGCGGAAGCGTCAAGGAAAAACGGAACTCCATTCCACATCATAACGGAAAGCCTTGTTTTCTCAATCGGTGATATCCATGAACTGGATCGGGACCTTGACCTTCTGGACGGAACCATCCTCGCGAGTGTGCTCAATGTAAGGGAACTCTTCGTACTCTTTGCCGGAAGAAGCTGAGGCCGTTACTACGAAATATTACTGTACCAAGTTCGATTTCTCTAAGAATCCGCTTCTCTTTCTCTTTCTCTCTCTCTTTACTCAATATAATGCGCGTGATTTGAATAGCCATGGAACGAGGCTGATGTCAAACCATTCACCGAACCGAATATCGAAATCTCAGCAAGGATCTTCTGACCATTTTGTTCTTCCTAGCCATACTCCCTATCGAAGCTGATCTCAGGAAGCACGGACGATTTAGGCAACCTCTACGACCTGCACCTCTTCTCCCAATAGTCTAAGAAGCTTGCCTGAGGCAGCGTCTACGAGCTTCCTACCTTCTATTACCACCGTTTCAATCCGCATCAACGACCAACTTCCCACATCTTCATCGACCCCTGCCCCGACAACTCCACTGGCCTCGTGTTTACCTTCATCCGAAGCGCCTTCGTTCCCTCCCTCTCCGCCGTCTTCGCCCTTGCTATCGCTGTCCTCACCCTTCTCTTTCTCCGTCCCATCCTCTTCGGTTTTTTCATCGCTATAGTCGTCTTCATCATACTCGTCACTGTCCTCTTCTTCGCTTTCATCGTTGTAATTGGCAGGACCTGTTCCATTCCTGGAGCGGATGAAATTAAGGAGCCGTTCGAGAGCGCGGGGTGAAGGATTTCCACGTAAGATCAACTTGTTCAGGTGCTTCCACTCCACATCAAACACGGCTTTCTCCTGTTTGCAGATGCCGAGAACCCCAATTTCCGCCACATCCAGATCAAGAGATGTAATGTATGGGAATGCGTTTTTGAGGAAATGGAAGAAATCCCCATTATGCCACGGGCTGCACCCTTCGTCCTCCGGGTCAATGACCAAAGAGCGAACGTTTTCGAGGGTCAAGTTTCCTTCCACGTGATTTTCGTCCAACTGATTCATGACCTCTTCCCAGTCGACCGGATCATTCAACTCGTCACGGACCGACGGCGTCGTGACGTGAATCGTTTCCAAATTCGGGGCGTGAAGGGCGAGCAAGAACCTAGTTGCAAAGCTGGCAAGGATCATACCTTTCATCCCAAGGTAGCGAAGAGAAGGGCATAGTAGAACGAATTCCGGAGACTCGTCTTCGACGTCAAAAGTAGATTTGCCGCCCATAAAAGTGAGGTTTTCGAGAGAGGTTGTCTTCGTAACAAGCGCATTGATGGAAGAAGCGGACCATTCCCAGGGCAAGCCACTTCCAAGAGTGAGAGATTTGAGGCTGCTGAGGTTAGCGTTGGTCGGGACTATACCGATCAAGGTGAGGGTTCGGAGGTTCGTCCCTCCGCTTGGGATCATGATGTTCGGATTGGGTTCATCAAGGAGAATGCCGTCGTAGTCAAGGTCGATCTCCTCGAGCATCGGCATATCCAATCCCTTGAACACCCCTCTGACGATGTGCAGTCCGCTATCTCTCCTGATATAACTGATGAGAACGCGGATCCTCGGAGCGGCGGGCCGGAGGACGTCGCAGAAACGGCCACGAAGACCACGTCTTTGAAAAGAGGTGAAGGTATCGAGCTGAACTTTAAGGGGAAGCGACTGTGAGCGCTCGATGCAGAGGCGCACGAGGTCATGAGACGACTCTGCTTCGCTGATCGCGAAGGAGGTCCAGAGATCGGGAGTAGCGATGAAGACCTGTCGTAGCCTGCTATTGACTCGAGTTATGCGAGATATGGAAGGAAAGTAAAATGCCGAGGAGCGGAGGTAGAGACGAGCAATGATGATAAGGAGCTCTGTGGGCAACTTGCTTAGACAATCGGCAGGCTTCGGAGAGTATTTCGGAGCAGGCAAGGTCTTCGGAGCCTTCTGATCCATGATGAGGTCAGGAGAAGGTTATTAAAGAAGCGCGAGGTGCGAGCTCTTACAGGACTGAGGTTTTCTACGACGGAGGCTGAGGGCGTCATGATAACAGAGAGGTGTAACTATAATGGACGTGAACGGCCAAGAAGAATGGTACACATGATTTCAGAAAACAGACAGTTAGCTATAGGAGTGAAGAGGCTCGTTCAATACTCACGAACAGTGGCTATGTTGTGTTGTGATGGGCAAGTGCAGCGGTGGTTGTCGGAAAGACGAGGACTACCGACGTCACGAGACTTTTATACTGTTTTCCTAGAACGGCGGTTCCCAGCGGCGTCTTCCACCATTTCAATGCGTCAAAACGTCTGGAAAATGACAGCTGAGTGCTTGGGATTATTCTTGCTACCTGCGCTGTGAGTTACCCTGGACATGTCCACCCGCGCATAGGGCTCGCTCGTGAAAATCAATGACCTTACTCTGTGGCTAGACAGTCCACCACTTAAGACACACGCGAAGCAT
This sequence comes from Tulasnella sp. 424, assembly GCA_019633425.1. Taxonomy (NCBI): domain Eukaryota; kingdom Fungi; phylum Basidiomycota; class Agaricomycetes; order Cantharellales; family Tulasnellaceae; genus Tulasnella; species Tulasnella sp. 424. Next base: position 55,487 of record WSUB01000210.1, read on the forward strand.
TATGAGGTTTTGCGTCTTTATATATAGATAGTAGCCAAAAACTAAACACAGAAAAGGAAAACGCAAACGCAAAGCTGTCCCCAACATGAATGAGAAGAAAACATGGAGAGAAGAAAGGACCAACTTCCGTTTCCGCGACGCAGGTGAAAAAGCCAAAACCAAAAAAGGGGGGAAAGCAGCCGACATAAGGTGATAGGAAGGATTTTAATGTACATGATTCCCTTCCCGATAAAACGGGGGGAAGGGTGACGGGGAGGAAGTAGCGGGCATCCAAGACAAAACGTAGTAGATCGAGAGTGGTACGTATAGCCGTTGCGCGTGAATGTAAGATGGAGGGGGTTAAGATATAGGTCAAAAAATCGAGGCGGACGTGGAGGGAGGAAGACGTCGATGTGGGAGGGGGTTACGTTGAAGTAGCGAGAGGGGAGGAGAGGGCGGAAGAGGGAAACTCCAATTTACAAAGCGTAACGGAAAGCCTTGTTCTCCCAATCGGTGATGTCCATGAACTGAATCGGGACCTTGATCTTCTGGACGGAACCATCTTCGCGAGTGTGCTCGATGTAACCGAATTCCTCGTACTCCTTGCCGGAAGCGGCCTTTTCGGCGTCGCGGCGCTTGTTCTCGCGGACGAGGTAGAAGCGGATGACGAGGATGATGCAGATGTCGAAGACGTAGGTGCACTAGGGAGGGGTAAAAAGAATAATAAGTTAGCGAGAAGGAAAGTGGGGAGGTGGGAAAAGGAGACGTACGAGCTGGATGGTCCATGGAACCATGTTACGTGGGCGGTACTGAACCTTCCAGAACTGGGTGCAGAGGATCTGGCCCAAAGCGTAGCCGACGAGGAAGATGGCGTTGACGGTCATTTTCTACAAAACATTGCAATCAGTACGTCATGTTTCGAACAACCACCCATTCGCCGCCGCTACTCACCTTGGTGTGGCCGGAGAAGACGATCGCGCACAAGCTCAACATCATGATGAAACCAACACCGCCGAACTGGATGATGTAGATCGAGGTCAAGAGACCGGCCTTGTTGTTCCAGGGCAGGTACATCAAGAGGAAGCATCCGATGACGCCGGGGACGAAGCCCATAGCGGCGAGGATGGTGCGAGCGTTGGGGAACTTCTTGAGGGCGATGGTGGCGAGGGTGATGGAGATGATCATGGCTGCGCCCGAGGGGATGTTGAGCAAAGTCGTTTGGAGGGTGTTGAAGCCGTATCCTTTGATGATGATGGCGTATTCGATTCCGAGACCACCTTGCAAGTCGGCGACGGCGGCGAACAAGAAGAACATCCATGTCTTGGGATCCTTCAAAGCTTCGATGAATTGGTAACGCTTCCAGACCTTGGTCTCGATACCGTTCTGGTTGGCCTTGATGCGCTGGACGACGTTGACCTTGTCCTCCTCAGTCAAGAAGATGGCGTTGGTGGGGTTATCGGGCATCCTCCAGAAGTAGAGGATCGAGACGCCCAAGGAGAGCAAAGTGATGATGATGAAGAACCACTGCCACGGCCTGGGGTGGGCCTGCATGTCGATGTGGGCGACACCGTATGCCAAGAAGGAGGAGAGGATCTGGGCGATACCGTTGCACTGGAACGTCCAGCCGAGACGTTGGGAGATCTCGACGCGGGTGTAGAACATGGAGATGATGGTCATGATACCGGAGGTGATGCAGCCTTCAGAGGCACCGAGGAGGAAGCGGAGGGCGACTATAAAAAGAGTCGATCGTTTAGCCTCTTTCGAATGCGAGAAAAGGTGAATTACAACTCACAAAGACCACCGTAGCTCTTGCAAGTGCATTGCAAGCCGATGAAGACGCTCCAGAGGAAGATGTTGATGGAGATGTACTTGGCGATGGGGAAGCGTTGCATCATCCATGCGTGCGGGTAGACAAAGATGATGTAGCCGATGTAGAACGCGGAGCCCAAGTTGTTGTACTGGTTGGCCGTGAGTTTAGCGTCCGTGAGGATGCCCAAAATCGAACCGGCACCGATCGAGTTCCTGGTGAAAGGGGGTAAGACGTGAGAAACTGTTCGGAATTCGCGAGTTGCGATCTCGACTGCGCGGATGCAAAAACGATAAAAAAGGACTCACTTGTCCAAGAATTGAACTACAAGGTTCGGAAGCAATAGCGGATATCGTCAGTAGCGGCTCGAGCGGGATGATGAGCGGGTGGTGGAGGGTGCAGAACTCACGGGTGTAGAGGATGAACAGCAAAGGCAACAAGTTCCAATCCAACTTTCTCCTGATCCTGGCCCTAACCTCGGGATCCATAGCCGCGTCCTCTGCATGACCATCGAGCAATCCAACGACGACGTCAACTCCTTCGTCTTCCTTGTGGACCTCGACGCTCGAATCATCGGCGCTGGGGGAGTGCTTCTCGTCGATCGAGGAAGCCGAGGTGTCCTTCCGTTGTGGTAGAGTTGGGACCACGCTCTCGGTCCCAGGGGCTCCTACTGCCGCTGACATGATAGTGTGAAGTGGGTGAGGGTCGTGAACTGAGGGGGGGATTCACAGTAGTTACAGTAGCGACAAGAGAGAGGCGGATGAAGGGGAGGGGGAGGAGACGGAGAGGAAGAGGGGAGGTGCTCGACGGGGGGGAGGAGACGGAGGATCAAGAGAAGGTTGGTGGCGGGGGCCGACTTTATAGGCTTACTCTACTTTGTTTGGTGCACCTTTGGAGAGATGGTTGGGTGCCCAATTGCAAAGTGAAAAAAAAAAAGAGAAGGGAGAGGGTTCCACAGATTTGGATCTGCTTGCGTTTGAGTCTCCCTCCTCGACTTCTTTTTCCAGAGGGTGGACAAGGGTCGTGGCCGACTTATCCCGTACCTGGGACCCACTCAAAAAAAGTAAAAAATATATTCAAAATAATATCCCAAATTACAAATCTACCTATCCGCTCTCAAAAGTAGTAAAGCTCGTTCTTTGGTATTCAAATGCGGCTCAAGAGAGGAATCTAATCGGCTATGCGAACGCTCCAGATGCGCCCCCGATCGAGCGGATGAGCCGATCTAGGTACACCGGTCACGGCGGATGGTTGATGTCGAGGAGAGACAGAGGAGAGCCTGGAGAGGAGGGAGAATGCGGGGGTGTGGCGAGGTCCAACGCGGGCTCTCCATCCTTGGAAGAGTCGCGTGGCCCTAGGATCTCATTTCCCGGGTCCGCGATGAAGTCACAAGGAGTGGGTGTCTCTAACCCAACCCTTTGGCTTCGTCTGCATCAAGGGACGGACCCAGGCTCCCACTTGATATATCGATTAAAATTCCCATTATTCTGGTCCACACCGGTATCCTAAACCACACACTCACTCACTCTTTAATGTGACGATTGCCAATGCGTTCCCCCTTCAGCAAAATGCAGCTTGGTATTTTCTTGGTGCTTACGGGATATGAGACAGAAGAATTTGAGAAGAAAAGAATATTTGGTTTTTTTATCGTTGCACTTTCGGATAAACTTTTGTTCCTTCTCAAGAGATCCCCGTTACGCTTTGACATACAGTACGCCACCATCGCTACCGCGCACCCTTCGGCCTCATGAATCAAACGGCTTCGAAATGGCTTCGAGATAAATGCTTTGCGTGTTTCCCGGCGTACACATGCTCAGGATATCGCAACGAAGTCTCATTCGAAGGCGGGTCCCCCGATCTATGCGCTTCCTCAAGCGTTTCAGCATCTGCTTACCGTAATCAATGTGCCTGAACTTCGAAATTCAAGATCCGACCCTCACCCCTCCGGTATTCAGCTCCCGGACATCCGGATTGCTTTGACTTCCCTTCTCATTTCCCTCCTCCCAAGGTGGGGCCCTCGCAATATCCCGGGGAGCGTGATGAGTGGTTGGAGATGACAGGTCACTTCTTGGCTCTTGGCTTGAAGTGGCTTAGGAAATGCGTACATACAGTACGGCGTGGAGCCTTCTACTATGAGTACAGCAAAATATATTGAACGCTGTAAACGTACCAACACCGAGTGCATCGAACTAAATTACCCGAATTTTTTCATTTCCCCGTTTCCCGTCATTTTCGCTGCGATCAGCCGCGAACTTGGCTGTCGGTGCCCAGATCTCATTCGAACGCCCCCCTTCCTCCCCACGATCGGTCCGCTGTGTTTGCCCTCTTGCCGAAAGTCGGAGACACCCGAGGGCCGGCACTTAGAACATGGTACTGCGGGTGGAGTTTTACTTTCGGCAATATCGGTTACCGTGAAATTCAAAAAATATATATGTTCCCATATTTGGAAGCCGCGTACACCTTTGCGCCTCTCCGCTCCTTATCGCGCGCAAATCCGTTCATGGTACCAATCACCTCGAAGACGCGACAAGTTGAGACTGATGGAAGCCAAGGGGGTAAGGGGTAGAGAGAGTTTAAATCATGCATCAAAAGAAGCTGACCTAAGCTGGCTTCCTTTCAACTATCTCATCTCTCCTTCCTCGACTACGGGTTTATGTCGACCGTTGAACCTAATCGTACCTTCCTCTCTTGACACATCCCCGCTCCCCTCTCGCTCTCGCTCTGTCTGCGAAACATTCGATTTGAGAAGACGTAACATGTAATCCAAGTCATCACCCGGCAGGCCTCACAGGGAAGAAGGTTTCCCTCTGATCCACGTTGTTAACCAACCGCTCTCCGGCTTTCGGCTTTTCATGTCCCTCCATGTGCCACCCACTTCACACCACCCAATCCCTCCGTTCATCAATGATTGCTTGATCTCAATGTCCCATCTATGAGACTTCATACCAACTATGAGTACTCCACTTGCATGTGCAAGGCAACTCTCAAAATTAAATGTTGATCCACACCGCCTCCCCGAGTAAACTCGTCGCATCCCAATGGTCAGTGAGGCCCCACTTTCCCGATAGTGACCGCAAACACCACTCCGATTGGAACACCCACAATCATCGTGCACTCCTTCCGTCCTTGACTTGAGCTTCTGTGCTATAGCTTTTTTTGCTTTTGTGCCTTAATCAGGTGATCGCCGGGATGACCTATCACCCCCAAAGACACATGCAATGCGAGCTTATAGCTTATCGAGTCTATTACAGCCCCCAGCTTAATACAAACGCGGCATCTGGCTGAGAAGAAGTGGGAGGTACTATACAGAGCACACAACCCCCGTCCCACCGTACATTGCACGTGCACGTGCAAGTGGGTCCGGACCCAACACAACGCGTGTTGTCCCTAAATGTAATTCACCAAAAACGCGATGCACCTTCACTTACCTATTTCGAAGCGCTCCGGGATTTCATTACCCAGATCCAATCCGGAACTGTGCATGAACGTTAGCCGAAAGGCACCGAGTTCGTTCGCTCTTGCTCGGAGGGTTGATCAAGCGAACAACAAACAAGTAGCCAGTCCGGAATAGCGGAATTACCTTATCGTGAAGTGTCAAGCAAACTGTACTAGCCATTCCCGATTCCGTATCGCCAGATATAGTGAGATGAGAAATCTACGCCACTCGGAGCCCAAGCGATCTTGGCTCGTATCGTCACGCTCTTCCGTGCTAATTGGTCCCCGCTTACGAGTTACAACCCTGGCCTTCCATCTCACCCTCCCTTTGCCGGACGTCTCTAAGAATAAGAATATGCCGACGGCAGAAGGATGGCCGGCATACACAGTACACAGAAGAATGATATCACAGTTGGCCCTTTCGCCACGCCCACCTTTTGCATCATGTCGCATGGAGTATCGCGACTCGACTGCGGAAGGGTCATTACGATGCAAACGCGAAAAGAAGGCGGGCGCGATAACGAACTTCCCTTACACATCTTTCCCCCGGGGGGGGCACCAGAATCGTTAGGTTCTAGGAGCGGGGGGTATGTAAGTGGAGAATTACGGAGAGCTCCTTTCTTTAGGTACCCACCTGTGCTTCCAGTTATCCTGCCGTCCCGGAGAAGCTGTTTAGGCGTGCCGTTTCCTTTCTGTGTACGTGTATTATTTCCCGCGTTGGTCGCGCGTGGTCGTGTCTATTCAACGGCGAAGTAAGGTGGCTTCGCCGTTCCCATCCTGACGGATGGAGTAATGTACGCCGTGCCGAGCGCATATGCCTGCCGAATGACAAAGGAAATACAGTTACACATATCTAAGTTATGCGATAATGAATGTCTTGGTGTAAAATGATATGGCGAACATCTACTATGATATCCCGTGCATGTAGTAAATCTACGCGCTAAACAGGTTGGTGAACGTCGACAGATGAATGAATGTTTTGGGAACGTGGATCTCGGGATCTTCCCTTAGATTCTCTTCTCTTCTCACTAGTTCAGGTCAGCCGCTACCCCCAGATGGATCCATTTTAGCTCTAGCAAGCTCAATCTTGAGTCAGGTGGAGGTGTCTAATACCAAATAGGTCGCTCAGCGCTTGCCAATGCACGTCCAATGATCCACCCCAAGTTCGTTCTCCCGCCGGCTCTACCCGAATGGTACTCCACTCCTCTCTACATCCACCTCCAGGCCTCCACTCGATCAAAAATTCATCCAAAATGTGAAATATAATAGGAGAGCAGCGAACAAGGGGACTTCTAGGTCGAAAGAAGGGGACTTCGGGGACGGCGTCCGGTCTTCTTAGCGAGCGCGGTAGTTACCGAGATGAGTTTGGGGACCCAACCAGAACGTCGGGGTTTGAGGCAATGCAACAAGTTAGAATTACTACCATCATCATCATCCATCACGATGCTCAGCCTTGCCTCTTTACGACCGCCAAAAAAAAGATAGCGATATAAAATAAAGAACGAGCGCGCGCCCTGTTCGGGAGAACTTTCTCGCTTCCAGCCGTCTGGGAAGGGTTGGGCTGCAAGGTACTTGGCGTTACGCGGGCGAGCACGTTACGTCCCCTATCAAAATCTTGGCGGCGTTGATTCTAGCCTGGTCCCTTGCCTGGACAGGATCAGATCTTATGTTCGGGCGCCGAGTGTGCTTCCTCCGCCAACTGTGACGCAAGGTAATTGAAAACGCCAACTGGCTTAAGTGTCTTCCTTCACTGTAGCAATGGGACGATCTACATATCGTCGCGCTGCTCTATACTGAATAGATTTTCAAGCTTGAGGGTTCGTACTTATGTCCAGCCTACACCTGCTCCCCCGCGACCCTCCGCACTGCTGACGCAACTTCCTCTGGCTTACCAATAAACCTGTAGTGAGGATCAAACTTCTCTCCCCCCCAATTTTACCCCACTCCATTCCACCATCGCTTTCTGGCCTTCAATCACGATTGTCATACCCTTCTCGTTGTAGAAATACGTGCTCGGCACCTCGCGACACCCAGCGCACTTCAACTTGCCGCTAAACACGCTGTAGCTCTACAATTTCAATCCGATACCAGTTTCGAAACCGCTTCCAGTAAATGTCGTTGTAGAAGAGCCGTTCGGATATACCTGGTGCTTGCGTGACGGCTTTTCCGTCCTGGCTGATGACGAACCATTGTCAGGGTTCGCCGTTTCGAGTGTCCAGGGGGGATACGTCTCGTGAAGGACGAATCCCGGGCAGACTATCAAGTGGACTACTCCACCTGCTTTCCCTTTGCGTTCACGATCGGACTTGGTCAGCCCTTTGATCGCTTCGCAGCCGGGCATGGAGGCGTAGCTGTGCATGAACGGGATCACATCCAACCCAGCGTCAACGCACGACGCCACGACGTTGCGGTTCGTGATAACGTCAGGTTAAAAGTCGTCTAAGGGTGGTAAAGCTCCAATACTTGGGTGATGACTAAGAGGATTGTGGCGTATACGAGGCCGTCGGTCGAGTAAAGTGATTGGCGGCGCAGCGCGGAATGGAGGCACGGAAGGAACACGCTGACAGATCAGTTAAAGGAGCGAGTCTCAAATATATTTCTTGCTTCAGATCGACAACGGGCTTAGCAATACCGAGTACGTGGGTAAGGAGCCGACGTCCCCGTCGTATGCTGCGGCGTCTCATGTCAAGGAGAAACGCACTGGGTATTCCGTTGGTTATTGAGATGTGTCCGCCCATACACAGAGGTCCGTCCTATCAATTCGAATTAGCCCAAATGCCACATCTGCTCAGAAGATGTCAAGAGGAGTAAACGCCTGACCAGTAACCTTCAGCCATTTCGGCCTGATAGTGTGCCGTGACCGCAAGTCCTGAGTAAATGTGTCGACCAGATTCCCTGGATAATTACTGCTGTCACTATCGGGATATCCTGGGGCGACGGGTTTACGGTGCTTGGCTACGATTGTGAGGCTGCTGCTTTCGGGTGTTGCTTTGGTCGACTCACGTGATCGGCTGATCGCCGAGTTTCGTT